>SJJU01070617.1:0-40518 GCA_012932125.1 Conopomorpha cramerella | reverse complement strand
ACTGGCTGGTACATTAAAAATAACTGTTTTTAAACGTACATTTGTTTTCTGTTTTTCGATTTGAAATATGTAGTTTTCCTTTTTTTAAGAAATGCGCTCTGAGATTGCTTTAAAAGTTAAAACCCAATATTAACGTTGAACAAACAACTAAGAAGCTTATCTTAGGTTAATTTTGCGCTAAGATATTTTTCAAAGATTATGTTAATAATGTATTTTTGAATGGTCAAATATTAATTATTCAAAAATTAAAAAAACACACTTCACGCCTTTTGATCCCAAAACAGGCTAGGCAGGGGCACTTGCTTAGCAAATGTCGAGTCAAAAGGTAGATAAGGTAGTGAAAATTCAATCCGCGGCTGAAATATATGGGCTAATTTGACCCCAGATTCGTTATTCATTGAATCCGATTCTCGGCTTACAATAATGAAAAGTCATACAATGTACAGCAATATTGTTTTTTTTATTTCTGTATGTCAAACTTATGACATATTTATGTTAAGTATACTTAGCAGTAAGCCTTGGCGTTTTGAAAAGATGCCAGTTTCTTCCCGGTTCTTCTGGCCAGGAAAAGAAATTAATTCGAACCGGGAACGTTTACTTTTGTTTTTAAAGTCATAAATGACGTTCATCAAGCTTTGTGTTATGCTACTGTATATCTGTATGTTATAGCACTTATACACTTCACTCCTTTTAATCCCAAAGCGGGGTAGGCAGAGGCACTTGCTAAAGCAAGTGCCCACGGTTCACCAAGCGCATTTAACCCAACGTAACAGAGGTGAGCCCAATCGCGATGTCTATAGGTTCACACACCTTGTGGTGTGTGGGTTTCATCACGATGTTGTCCTTCACCGTACAAGCGTTGCGTTGCGTACATAGGCTCTGAAAAAGAGTCCCATGCATACACGTCCAGTGGCTGGACTCGAACCCGCGACCTACCGGTTACAAGTCAAGTATCCGACCAACCGGACCACAGACGTTATCTGGACCACACACGCTATAATACGCGCTATTATACGCATTTTAAACTTTTAATATCATGTCAGTGCGCGTTTCCTTAAAAAGATATTTAACGTTACGTATGTTCTAACGCGTTTCTCTGAAGGATCGAATCAGAAATGAAATGATCCGACAGGGAACCAAAGTCATTGACGTTTTAGCAAGCTGAAGTGGCAGTGGGCCGGCCATATATACACTTCAATAAATACTGCTTTCATAACGCCAACTATCAGGAAATCAACTCTTCGATCACTTCTTGTGATTGGCATACATTATTTAATAATCTAAATGCGGAGGCTTCGGTAAACCTATTTTATGAAATTGTGTATGGTCTAATAAAAAAACATGTGCCTCGTAAAAATAAAACAAATGAATGTTTTCCAATATGGTTCACTCCCGCCTTAGTACACATTTATAAAAACAAAAACTCGGTGTGGATTAAGTGGAAAAAATACAAAAATAAGGCCGACTATGAACTTTTTTCAATGTACAGGAAACGTTTTAAAGAAGCATCTGCTGTGTGCTACAAGAAATATATTGAAAATGTCGAAAAAAGCATTAAAAATAACGTAAAATATTTCTGGGCGTATATATCGAACAGAAAAAACACATCTGATATCCCGAGCGTAGTACATTTTAATGGCAATAGCGCTAAAACTCCTGAGGATGTTTGTGACCTATTCCAGTCGTTCTTTAGTTCGGTCTATCAGCCTACTACACTGAATTATGACTATGAGGCGGTGGATACATGTGATTCAGGGGTAGACTCTTTTATGCATAATATCTATCTAACCGAAGAAAAGGTTCACACAGCACTTAAAAACATAAACACGTGTAAGGGGGCAGGCAGAGACAACATTCCACCTATATTTATAAAAAATACTGCGCATGCTATATATATACCTGTACATCTATTATTTAACAAATGTCTTAGAGAGGGAGTATTTCCAACAGTCTGGAAGGAAGCAAATATAATACCCGTACACAAAGAAGGATCCAAATCAGAGGTGGATAAATACAGACCTATTTCTCTTTTGCCCTCTCTGTCGAAGACCTTTGAGAGACTTGTTCACGACGAGATTTACCCACACTTTCACAAGGTTATCATACCCCAGCAACACGGATTTGTTAAAAAGAGGTCTACTCTTACTAATCTTATAGAGTACACTGATTATCTGTTCACTAATATTGACAAAAATAAGCAAATTGACTCTGCATATAGTGATTTTCAGAAGGCATTTGACAGGGTGGACCATAAAATATTATTAGATAAACTTGCTTTTAACGGAATCAAAGGTTCACTCTGGAGATGGTTCAAATCGTATATATCTAATCGGACCCAGAGAGTGGTCATAAAGGGTTATGAATCAAGGACAACCTGTACCACCAGCTCTGGTGTGCCACAAGGATCTATACTAGGACCTTTACTTTTTATTATTTTTATAAATGATATTGAGTCCTGTTTTCAGCACAGCAACTTTCTCTTATATGCAGACGACCTCAAGATTTTCAAAACAGTAGAAAATATAAGCGATGCTCAAAACTTCCAGGAGGATTTAAATCGATTTACAACTTATTGCATCACAAACAAATTATCCCTTAGCATAAAAAAGTGCAAAATAATTACTTTTACAAAAAAAAAAAGGACTATTCTTCATCCTTACAGCTTGGCTAACCACACACTTGAGCGCACTAACAGCATAAGAGATTTAGGGGTCTTAATAGATTCAAAATTACACTTTGACTTGCACATGGAGAACATCATTAACAGGGCTTTCAGGATGTATGGTTTCGTCATGCGTTCCTGCACAGAGTTCAAAAATCCCTCAACATACATATACATCTATAAGGCTCTCATTCGTCCTCAGCTGGAATATGCAGTGCAGACTTGGAACCCGTACTTCCTTAAATACATAAACTCGCTAGAAAGGGTTCAAAGAAAGTTTTTAAAGACTACACAATATAAATTTTACCGTAAGAATTTAGACTATAGCGATTTATTGCTGAAGTATGGCCTCCAAAGCTTGGAAATTCGTCGAAAATATTTGGACTGTGTTACGTTACATAACATATTTCATTCTGTGTATGATAGCATGTATCTGACTAACAACCTATTACACCTCAGAGTACCGTTCAGAGTTAAACAAAGGCAGGCCAGACAGTCACATAAATTATTTTACAGTCCTATTTGTAGGACAATTGCTGGTAAGCGAGCACCTCTTACGCGCATGGCTGATACATATAATGGTATTGGGGACCAGGACATCTCACATAAACTAATTACATTTAAGAGATATGTCAAGTCACAACTTAGTTTAAATAAAAAATATACCTAATTGCCTTTCTATTCTATTCAAAAATTTTTTCTTATATTTAATATATATATTTTAAGGTATGTATGTGTGAGTATTTATCTATGTTTTATATATATGCCTATATATATTTAGTCTATTTACTTGTATGTATATTGTAGGTGTATATTAAATTTATATAATAGGTATAATATGCTTGTATGTTTATATATGTATTCATATTTACGTATTGTAATATACCGTTAATGTGTTGTTAATGTTAGAATTATAAAATACTTTTGTAAGTCTAGTATGTAGGTATACAATGTTATCAGTGGTTCACGGTGTGGGCTTTACACCTACTGAATTATGTTATAAAATGTTAAATACTACTAGTGTGTAATGCTGTTTGTGAACCTAAATAAATATAAATAAAATATAAATAAAATAAATAATAAATTCACTTTCATCTGTTTATACTTAACATATTGTTTGTAAATTAAGCTGGTATTCAAAAACTTAATGTAAAAAAAATATTGTGATCCGTTCATCTCTTCAACAGAATGAAACAAACAATAATTTGGCAACACAAGGTATAGATTTTCTACTCTACGGTGTAATTTGTGATCCTGGTTCTGAATGATTTGACCAATCACTATTAACACCTTCACTGCGAGAGTCCGATAGACCTGTTTCACTCAGGTGCGTTACGGGACTATGCGACCCCTTAATAGTTTACCGGTAGACTGCGGGACGGGATCATATGATCCCGTTCTACCCCTGCTACGTTACCTGTTCATATTTTGACGAAAACAAAGAAAAAATAGATGAAATATATATCAGTAGATAGCTAAAGAAATGACACTTGCAAATCTGGCTTCGCCCGGGATTACCATTATTAGGAAGGGAAAAATTTGAGAAAAACTTTAAGGGGTCTTTTCGCCCTGTATCGCACCGAACAGCAGTACAAAATTAGGTTCAACTAGTGATGGGAAATGACAAAGACGATAAGAAATCGATAGATTTTTTACTTTTATTTCTTAATGAGTTTCTATAAAACACTTTGCACAAATGGGCTTAGCACACTGCAGACAAAAAGACAAATTTTTTTTTGCGTGATTAGTGGCATCACGGCTTGACATGGTGAGCCTATGTTTTTTGTAGCACTCGACGCATTTCTTCCTCTTTGCACTACCGGAGCTCTTTTGTAAAGTATGTTTCACAGATTGACCCGATGCTGTATCCGGTGCTTGAATTTCAAAAAATAAAAAAATATATTAATATATTGCAATGAGGAAATGTCATGACTTATTTCCTAATCGCTATAGAAAATAGTTGGGCAAACACAGTATACTAGTAAGTACTTAAAATGGCCGCCAAGACACATTAATCAAGCAAATTATTCAGTGGTTGGATAATCTCATAAGAAACTTTTTGCAAGAGAATTGTACAAGATAAGTTAAATGAGAGTGTGCGTTTGGAAATATAAGGTGATAGATTGAAGATAAACCTCGCCACACATTCAGCGACCAAATCAGTGAAGTCGTAAAATAAGCCAGAATAAAAGCACCAAAAATCGACATGGCTGTATGAAAGACTGAAAAATGTAGACGAAGCATTAGAGGTGTGTCAAGTCCGTAGCAAGTGGCGGTGTATATGTTTTTTCTGCCTACCTCTCTGGGGGACAGGCATCCCGCTATTTATCTCCACATCGCATAGACATCTCCTTTTTCGCATCATGATTAAAAGGCACTTTTAATATTCGCAGAATTGATTCGGCACACTTTTGATTATCACAAGTTTCACTATATAACTTTCGGAACGCGACTCGAAGAATACGACTTTATCGATCGAGTGCGCACTGCGCATCACTGACTGCGTAGGCGCGCACGAACCTGTGCGGGCGGGGTCGAAGTGCGGGGTCGGGTGCACGGGGTAGTTTGATCCCGCGCCGCACTATGTTAATAGTTTTTCAATACAGTGCGGTACGGCATCAAAACATCCCGTAATAAAATACCTACATAAATAAATCGGTAATACGAAGACGAATCCAAAACACTATTCATCTCTTATCTACGCATAGTAATAGTCAAGATATGGCCTTCGCAAAATAGGAAATCTCGCTCTTTTCGCTGCCGCAACCAGGGGAAGTACGCGGCGGGATCGATGTATCCCGTATCGCAGTGATCGTGTTAAGTAGAGGCAAACAAGTCAATGGCTGCTTATAAGTAAAATATTACTTACAAGCAGCTCCAGCGCATTTGCACAGTAATAGTGACATTTATCTTAATCATAATACTCTCATATACAATACTTTAATTTCTTCACGGATTTTGGTTGATCAGTTTTCCCGTCTACCTTCCAAAAAATACCTAATTTATTTTCACTTGAAGTATGGAAATAAATAAGTTGCCAACAGCATATATCCATGAAACATTCCTTTACGCTTGACTCACAAAATCCACACGTTTCCTTTTATTGGTCTGTTGTGTGATGCCCTCAATGGACCGATGACCCTGGGGTTGACGCACCGAGGAGCTTGTGACAAATTGTCAAATAAATATTGAACTCTTTTTCCTCCATTTCGAATATTTTTACAACGAGATAAAGTGAATTTGGTCCATTTTAATTTTATCGTCTGTTTGTTTGTCAAAGTCGAGCATTACCAAGCCTTGTTATTGTTTTTTGTTCAAGCGAATATAGCGATAAGTACCCTTTTGGATACCACAAATTTATGAATGAATAATGAAAAAGTAGATAGTGATTCATAGAAATTCACCACTGCACTACTTGTAGAGATCCTTGAAACTTAATATATTAGATTACTTTATAGTTGTATAGTATATTTTTCTCAAAAAAAACCTTAAAATCAGACGTCAAGTGAAAGATAAGCATCAAAGGTTTAATAGCATGCTATTGTTTTGAAGTATAACAATAAATAAACTACTTACGTTATCAAAAGTTCATCGAGTGAAACAAGTGCATTCCTATGTTTTGAAATAACTTAACTTGTATTATAAATAATACATTGCAGTACTAGTTCAATAATGTGCGCAAGATAAAGCACGGCCGTCTAGTGAGAACTATATAATCTTACTTTATCACTTGCCACACTTATATCACATTCATAATTAGTTCAAAACAATGTCAACAAACATTATTCGGTGACTACATCTTATGAATTATTGCGGAAACTGTTGCATTATTCATTTCATTACAATATTTGTCATAATACATTATTGTGTGCATCCATTATATCATTATGTCAATATCATTGGATAATGACACAACAAGACTCGCGATACCATTATGGTTAAGACGTAGGTAGGTGTCATTGTAAACTACTCTATGGGAGGTTCAATGTTATGGGTGGTGAGCCTATCGTCGATGCAGGGTTCGCTTATCTTTTGGTGCCCGAGTTTACTCGCGATGTCATCCTTCACCTAATAAACACTACAACTGTTGATAAACGCGGGTAAGGCACTTAGCTTGACTTGAACACATAGTCCATGTCCCAGACATTAACGACAGCCGCAACACATTAAAGAATATCTATCTACCTCTGTTCTTCGTCTCTGTGTTCTGACCTCCTAATATCACAATAGCTAATGAATGACACTATTATGCTAATTAATTTTTATTTGCAGTGCGGATTAGAATAATTTTATCATTTATTTTCACTCTTGCAATTCTTACGCACCTGATCGGCAGTAAATATTGGCTAAATCGTGCAGGAAAACGTAACGTGGTCTGATTTCATTGTTTACCAACATTTTGTTTTAGAAGGCTCGATTTTGAATACTTAATTTGATTTAGATTTCGAAATGACAATTGAGCGATTGTCTAGTGATGAATCACCGAAATCATTCCCGTTAGGACATGAGTTTATGTACGTGTCAATGTTGTACTTAATTTCACTGAAAAAGATCCAGAAGATATAAGGATACGAAAGTAGGTTGGTACCTTACTACTATTAGGTTTCAATAAGTTAGAAAAATACAGGTACGATAAGTGTTAGTAATGTCAGGGCACTAACAGACTAAGTGTACCGTGATTGTAAAACGCGTCCAATTGTTATCGGCTTCACTACAACTATTATTATATAGATTGCTGAACTAGTACAGAACATAGGGACTGTAATTCACGCTTACGCATCAGTCTATAAATCTACATAAATTTTGGTGATCGTTGTTGTTTCACAATTAAGGTGATGCAGGTCACACAAACATGTTTCATCAGGAAAAGCACAAAGTTATTCCAAAAAACAGCGGATGACACAATGTTTGCAAGATAATGATATAGATTAGTCTTATTTAGCAACAAATGTTTTGATAATTATTTTAAAAGCTTTGACTTTTATTAGGTGCATCGTAATCGCATTAAGTTCCTTTTGCAAGAAAGCAATCTGAATAAATCACTGTGTACGTAATTATTTTAATGTAAGCCACCTCTGCCTGCCCTTTTACTAAGATTAATAAGATTGTGATTTGGATGTGTCTAAAATATCGCTTATGTTAGGCAACAAGGGCCCATAGAAGGTCTTGAATTTCGAGGGTCATTCAAGAATTAGCTATATCGATTTATGTTACACAGTAGGAGTATAATAATTAACTTTATAGCATTCGTTATGAAATAAGGGACTGGTGTACATACATATACATAGTTACTTGTTCACCATATAGCGTAGAGATTGTCTTGACTACGCCGCCGTCTGGGTATCTAACAGCCACACAAACCGGATTAGTTTTTGAATTTGCATGGTAATGTAAGTCTGGATAAACTATTTTTGAGAGTAAAGTACACGACACTTATATGGTACAGGACCAACACGCGAGATCACATCCCCTGTACATACTTGTACTAATCATTTTAGTAGTATTAGTATAGACTACTGGATGGCAAGCATCCACGTTTTTAACAGCCCCTTCTACCGCTCCATATACATTTTGAAAATCCAAATGAACTGTTCACACCTAGATATTATCAAGTCTTTAGCTTCGTCGGTTTCGGCTAGACGATAATGAATGAGTAACTGCCACTCACTAACTGTATTTTGTTTATATAGAAGATGTGAAATATCTTGATAGATACAAACCTCGTAAATCAAATCAGTGTGCGAACTCAGAGGTGTGTAATAAAACAAATAAACAAATAAATGTGTTTCCTATTCAATTTTTGTTCTAAAACGTGCGAATATTGAAATGTTGATTTAAACAAGTCACGCATATAGTGACCTACTTTATTCATATTATGTTTAACACTTTCACGGGCACTGAAGAGATAATAATATATAGCAGTTATTACAATACGTCTATTGTGTTTGTTCAGTGTCCGCGGAAGTGTTAATATGATTGGTAAGCGAAGTGCAGCGAATTGGCACATAAAATCAATTTCGTTTCATTCTTTCTATAGTTCAAGTGCACTGTTCATGATGTGTAAATGCTTAGCTATAATTTTTTTTGTATTAGAATTTTCATCTCTTTAGAGACAAATGTTATGTTGTCAAAAGGTAGGAAAGTTAGCGTAACCTTTCGTTCATCATAGGAATGTGTATCACCACCCACCCACCACTACCCAAGCCCTAAATGTCTCTCAGCGTACGGGCCATTCTCTGGAGACATGCGCGTCTACTTGCTTTTGCCTCTTTTCAACGCACACGTTTTCTTGACTGGATACAAATTATCTTTATCCATCCCTGATTTGTTGCCAACTCTCCCCCCTCGGAGGCCTGACGACCACATTACGGAGACTTCCGCGTCTGGTCCTCGTCACATCTTCAGTCGTTAACAAGCATGTTCTCTTCGTGCTGTATGCCAGCAATTAGCAAACTCACGCAAGTGTTCAAAGTTCCTTCGACTGCTTATTTACATACAGATTTTAATGAGCATTTTACCCTATAACGGCGATAGGATCCATCCCCTATCACGTTGCTAGACGCTAGGTGACCCTGGGGAAAAGTTTAACTCGTGTTAATCCAGTTTAGTATGAAAAAGCATTCACATTGAACAACTAACTGCTCGATACAATTAATTTCCCATCGGTATTAAGAAAATAACCTGTTTCCCTTTATATTTTATTCACTAGGTTTGTGCATCATGATAAAACGTGAATTTATTATTTCTCTAAAAGTAACAAACCACCCGTATTACTAGGAAATACATTCAACATTGAGCAAAGTTCTTTTTAAGTGAAATTATCGTATTTTTACGAATAAATCAATATAATATGTGAACTTCAAACAAATCCGCGAGACGAACCTACGTCAAGTTCCCTCTAAGTCGCGCGCGTCGGTCGATGCCACCGCATTAATCACCGATTTAAGTAGAAATTTCTTAATCCTACTATCTCATACTAGCCAGAGCTCAGATTAAAGTAGCCACCCGATGCCGCGGCAAAACACAATACAGAAAGGCCATTGAGAGTGAAAGTGAACGAAAACGAAAGTAGCTTCAGATACTATCTCGTTCAGTGTTATCGTTCTTTGAGCAATAATGCCCATGTCATTTGGTGAGCGATTATTTTTGACAACAATCTTCCTTGATTACCTAAGGCGATTACCGACAATGTTCGCCTAAGATCGTAATTGCATACGGATGTCATTTTATTACCGTGAGCGTAAGTACCTTGATATAAGAACGGATAAAATTATGGTCGTATATTTGTGCTTTTTATTATAAAATAGTTGTAGGCTTAGAGGATCTCGATAATAAAAGCCGTCCTTTAATGAGTGAATTAATTAATTAAGCACTGAGCTAAATCACATGCAAGATTTATATACGCTAACCATGTCGGTTTACCTTTAACATAGATTCAGAAAACCTAGATCCATGGCCTAAGTGACTTACCTACATGCTACAGCCTAGAATCAGTGGCGGTGGTGTTATTTAGAATTAAGTTTAAAAAAACATGAAGCTTCCGTTGGAAATTAATAATTTTGCTTTACGTCATCATTCGTTCTTACGCCTATAAGGTAATAAACATTATCTTCTCATTAATTCCCGTATTAACCAAAAATAAAACACTTAATGATCCCTAAGCTAGTCGCATGTCGTCTGCGCATAATACGGCTTTTAAAGTATAATTATGCACAATAATTATCTGTGCTTCGTAATGTAAAAAAATATTATCGCATCTTTCGTATATAACTGAAGTTCGTCATTGCAAGTAACTGACCCAAAAATAAATTGACAGTAAACTGAGAAGAATGCCGCAATGTCTTTTAAAAAGCTCGTCTAATTAGTGAGTGAGTGTGAAATAATGCACTCATTGTGTGCAGAAATATTTCTTTTGAAAGCGACTATAGCTTTTAGTGTGCCCGTTAGTTATTATACCACTTAACACTGAGTTGTATTACATTCTTGTGTCAATGAGATTTTATGGTTCACGTCACTCGGGTCATTATATTTCATGGCAAAAGATCTTGTACGAAAACATACCAATTTCGGAACACTGTAAGAAAAAAACCCTTTTTGTTTTTCGGCGCAGATCACATTTTATGTCTACACCTACAATAATAATGAGATATTATGGTTCACGTCTGTACGAAAAAAACCCTTTACGCCAAAGCGCTTAAAATTTTTTACATCTGCACTAATATTATTATTGATTTGTATATTGAACTTATTAACTTAAAAACTACTGGAGCGATTTTGGTTAAACAGCAGGATTAAAAATAAAAAAGCGCACACTAATATTGACTTATTTAAATTACGTTCAATCTATAAGTAATATGCCACAAAGATTGAATAACAGGCTATTTTACGGGATAAATTATTTTTTTAGGCCTTTATTACGGAATCAAAACAACTTGAGTAACACCGCAAAAATTGACATGCTGTGATGAAGAGAACGCATGGTATAATTTTATCTTATCTTAACTTTATTATTAGTTAGTACATAGCCTTAAAGGCTACTTAACACATGTGGTACACACAGAAGTATCCGTGAGCACTTAAAATCCCTGGGTGGCTAACTGGGCTTGCAAATCCAAATGTAACAAGGTACCTGTATTTCAGAGCTTTACGTTCCTTACGGGGATATTAAATGGTAATTAATTGTTGCGTTGCATTGCGCTTATAAATAAACTTGTGATATTGTAGGTAGCTGTGAATTTATCAGTTTCCAGTTTACAGTTGAGTATGACAAATGGTATCTATAACATCTATTTCTATCCGTGGATCACAGTGTACTGGTATAATTATTTGGACTATTCAGTCAAATTTGATCCTTGAACCCATATCCTTAAATTCAGAATCCAAACGATGCAATAAACCATCATTCCCTTTCAACACACTTTGAAATTACAGGCCTCCATTTCCGACTGCGCAAGCGCAAGGAAGGAATTATCTTCAATTCGAAATATTGCAATCATCTTCAAAATGTCATCACATCGACAAGAACCTAGGGCCTTAGATACGGGGGCTATTCCAGCCAACATGATGCATTTAGGATATTTCAAAATATTAATAGCCAAATTAGATATGTATACCGCCATTAACTGAAGAGTAAACATATCGAAATAAAAGTTAAACCTACCAATCCATACATGCTGTTCACACAAATAAAAATTTTCGCTCCGCTAAGAACGAAACTTTACTGAAATAGTTATGTGAGCTTGTCACCTGCAAGACGTATTTGAAGATAGATACAAGAAGACGGGAATCGCTATTGAAGCCTGCGAACGGTCGTGTAGTTTGCGACAGACACCGCATGCAACACAATGAAGCACACGAACTAAGAGCACGTTCCTTTATTATAATTCATAACTATCAGGCGAGTAGTCACCATGCCATTGTTCTATGTTTGAGCCACCTCTAGCACTGTACACAAGATTTACACAACACTGAGACTATGTGGTCCTGGTATATGGTCTGTAAAGTAAACGATTACACACAACGTAAATGCCATCTAGAAGTGCGAAATGGGTAATTAGACCAAGCCTAATTTATGGCCACACATACATTATATATTTATTATTCAAACTCCAAACGAATCAGCATACAAGGATCTTGAAGACAACCAAGCCTCCAAAGATGTATTCTACCCTAGTAGAGATTATTGACGTGATCTTAAGTACTTGTTTTATTTCAAAATGCCAAATACTTCTTTAATTAATATCATTCACACATTTGGAAGGTGCGAACTTTAGAGGTAAGTAACACTTTAAACGAAATCCTTGAACCAGTTTTTGTTTTACACCAAAACGATAAAATCCGCACCATGTAATTGTAATTAAACGCGTCTCCGCGAAAAACGAATACATTTTTTCACATAATCGCTAAAACTGCCTTGACACTTCTAGTCGTGAAATGAATTATGAAAAAGCATAAATGTTTAATGCAGTGCCTTTGTTACCACACAGGTAGGTATCTAGTTATTGCTATGGTTTTCTAACAGTTACAACAATTTAGTTCTATCTGAGGTGTTGAAAAATCGTGATCCTAGGGCCTTTGCAACTGCGCGGGCGCACGCTCCGACTCTCGCCTCACAATTACTATGATTTGGCAAATCCTCATTATTTCGATGGTTGAAGTGTAATCGAAAATGGCGAATTATCTCGGTGCCGGCATTCAATTGTCCTAAATCGTCATTGGCTGTCAGTAAACAATCGGATGGCCTAGGATGCAATGCTGCATTGGCTAGGCTTTCGAGACCTATCTACGTTCTGTTCGTGAGTAATACCTACCTGGATACTTCTTTTGTTTTCGAAAACTACATACAAATTTGACACACGGACTAATTTACTGCAGTATTAGGTTTATGACTTCATATTTAGTCGGCTTGTAAAATCAATGTTGCACAGCATTCTTTGTTTAGTGTTTACGCAAATGTGGTCCACACCCGGTGCGGTCTAGTTCGGCTCTGTGTCGCAACTGGTAGCACTTCAATAGGTATTTGTGCCTGGGGCCGCCTCCGCCACTGCCGCCGCGACGACGCCGCCGCCGTCGATATAATGGGCCGATTAATATCCTGCATTAGGACAATATATCCTCATTTGCAAAGTCAACTGAGAGACATATCAGTTACTTACACGTACGTATAATTTACACGTACCTATTTAAATGTATATTTTTATTCACGTTGCGTTAATTTTAAATAGGAAAAAAATTACGTAATAAATCGTTGGTCTGTAATTATTTATAACAAGCAAGGCTCGGTTTTTAATTTACAGTAGGAACGTATATTGTAGTAACCACTGACCGACACACTAGTCGAATAAAAATCAAATCAATTGGGAAACGTACTTACCTTCTGTTGCGCACACGACATTCGTTATTTTTGTTCGAGCCTGTTTAATAGTTCATGAGAAATTGTAACTTTAATTTGACAGTAGTTAATTCGATTAAACACTTGCTTCACGAGCTTATAGATGTCGTCACCTGCAAATGAGATCGACAATAAATTCTTTCATAATTACAACAATAACAGTCGCTGTCGAAAACGTGTGTTGCACTTGTACTTGAGTTGGCAAAAACGGATTCAAGGACTTGAGAGATAATGCGCTCGCAGCATCACATCGCCGTGGTTATTAACTTCTGCTTTTAATACGACAGAACAACACAACGAATCGTGTGTTACTTTAAGTGCTTCTCCAGTGTTATTCGAATCAAAATGGAATATCAGTTTCGACAGTGAACGGCGACGACCTTTCGGAGGAACATTTTCCCGAGCAAACTCACCATAATACAACACAGCAAATTTTGAAAGTCGTCCAAAGCAAAGGTACGAGTACCTGCAGGTGGCCGGTGAAGTTGCACAAGCGATCACTGATCGATTTAACGCATTTGACATTTCAAGTGCATCCTCTTTTCATGCCGACAACATCGCAATAGAAGCGCGCAGACAAACACTGTACAGCCGGGTAACATTTTCGCACGAACGGACCTTTTAAGTTTAGTGAGAACAAACGGCTCGTCTATTCGCAGTTATTATAATACAGTATAGTGCAACTTCGCGAACAAAAGAGCAACCTTGGTCTAATGACATTTGCTTGAACTTGTGTCAATCAGCTAACAGGCTGTTGAGTTTTTAATGGATAATCTAGGTCGGTATTGTTTAGGAGGTACCTCGGTCAGAAATTGGCACTTTTCGCGCTAATCTATATTAATCTTAAATTAAGTTTTTAGTGCATTATTAAATTATACTACACACACATGCCAGTTTTATTATTTTCGGCATTATTTGGTATCGTTTTATTTATAGAAAACGAATGTCTGCTTCAAGGATATCCGTCCAAGTAATAGTACCATATTTGCTTTATATTGTGACGAAACTGCAAACCCAGGAATCTGATCATGTAAATGAACACTGGATTTATAGAGTCGTTTTATGGTGTCTATTCCGTTTCCGCGCTACACGGCCATTATCAGCTAAAGTTTACTTGCAAACGGAAGTAACTACCTGTTTATGTATGTATTTTAACTGTATTTTAGTGTTAGAAGTTAGTGTTTAGTGCTCAACGGCACCGACAATCATCATGTCTTGACTCTTGACAATGATTCGCACCTTAGCGAACTATTACCCAACCACACCATCGGGATCAGTGTCTACTGTAATAATGTGAACCTACTATTGCATAGGTATATTGTTAAAAACAATAAATTTTTTAGTTTAAACACAGTATAAAAAAGACAAAACGATAAAATATGCAACATATTATTACATCAAATATACTCATTACGAATTACTTACTGGAAACACATAAATGCGAGTGCTTTAGGGCAATCGAATGACCCGCGAAACTGTAACTCACGGGCGAAAGTGAAATTGCTCGCGTGTGGTCACTGTGACTACTAAACACTACCATTACCACGTGACCTCTCTCACCGGGCGCTCTTCAATAATACCAGCTTCTTTGAAAACAAGCTGTTTGTCAACGTCACGTGTTGCGACATCGGCTGCGGCGGTATTGACTCGATGTGGCCAGAGCTTCTCGATTACATGACTTGACATCAAGATGCCAGTAATCAGAACACGTGTGGGTAAACACTAGTATCGAGGTCCGGTCACGTGCAACATTTAAAGGTGTTAGAAGCACTTCTGCTGTCTCTCCCTCGTACTGTCCTAGGGATAAGGCAGCCACCATACTACTACGAAGCTCTACTTGCCGACGTACGGACTATTCTCTGGAGACGTGCACGTTTGTTTATTTTTCTACCGTACTTACTATTCAGTTTCAAACTTCATTCAAAGCCATTTATCAGTCACACTGATAGCTAGATAGCAATGCAACTACTATTTTGTTTCAAAAAATTCTTTACTATTAGTTTCTGACATAATAACATTGACCTTAACTTCTTTATCCACATCACTGACAATTGATACTGAAGTCAAATTATCGATTTCGCGTCTTAATTAGCGAACCTACTTAACTATTGCGACGTCCCTAAATGTTATAATTGTCATTGACACGTATTTAATAAATCGTGATCATTCTTACCATTAATTGAGTCTCATTAACTGGTTGACCTGACACATCAAAATGCGAATTGCCAAAATAATTATCACATCAAACTTGTTGATTTTTTAATTATGTTCGCATAATTTGACATCGGAAACGGAGACTTATTTACATAATGTTGGGATTCTAGCGCCGTAAGTAATGAAACAAAGACGTGAAAAGTAGTTTTCGACTAAGATAGCGTCCCCCAAGGTGTTGCTTTATCTCCGGTCCCTTACATAATGGCCCTTCCTTGGTAGTTAGTGCGTTCTCGTTCACATACTAATCTGCAGTCGCTATAAAATATTACCCAATGAAAGACCTCAAGTCTCTTTACAATCTACTAATTTCTCAGTCTTTGACATCAATTTGTCTGTTGACTTACCGACTTTCTTCCGGTGTATTTATCCCGATTGGACTCTTTTATGATTTTACTGAGACAATTTGTGGCTTTTTTGTAAAGTTGCAAAGAATGATGGTAACATTTTGACAACTTAGAGTATTGGCGGATTGCAGCAGTAGCCAGGAGCACAACAACTACGTGGAGTTAATAATTAATCTTTACCAATAAATTATTGTATCGAAGTATTTTTTCTAGGCTCATTAGGCATTCATTAGTGTTATACAATATGTAATCGATAGGTATCACAGCGTGTGCCTATTTGTGCAAGTGTTTCCTTATGCTCGTATGTATATATGTATGTACATACGTAATAATTGTTGACATTTGGATTTGTTACGCCTTTTTTATCGTGTTGTGTGGTTTATTGTTGTGACCGTTGTGGGAGGTGGATATTTAGTTTGTTAATATTTTTTATTTTTGTTGTATTCAGCACTGTAGGCATTACTTATGTTATTTTTTATTTCGATTTCTTATTTTAAGATCTTAGAACATCTGCGTATACGTAATTTAGCCTACATAGTATCAGTATTTTTTTTTCGTTTCTCTAAGTAGTCTCGTAGTAAAAGTTGGGTAGCTTAATAATGATAGCCGATGTATTTTTAAACTGTTCATTACAATCGGTAAATGATAATAATACATACAGAATTGTTAGGAGTTTATCCACACCTCGACACACTTACTCAGCGCTAAAAAGAAAAAAAGATAAGTAGGTAATTTTGTGGCAGGAAGCGAACTAATTTTAATCTCAATTTCAAACTTTACCATCTGCAGATTTACATGACAAACTGTAGACACGAAAGAAAAATAAACCCGCTAAGCTGTGATGTAGGATATAATACATATAAGTTACAGTGTATAAACCGCAAACCTCTAGCAGGAACTCGATAAAATGAACAAAAAGCAAAAGTATGACGTCAACGAGATCAAGATCACTATCTATCTACTTCAACATTCTAACGTATTATGCACACTAGTGAGCAATAACGACACTTCCTAGACAAGCGGTTCTTTGTGCTTAGCTTATAGCAAAAAAAATACCTATAATTTACTCGTTATCGACAATTCTTGTTATACAAGAACACGTGCCTTCTTGAGTTAGTACTATGAAATGGTTTCATGCACTGGTCAGGCTGTTGTTTAAAGAGTGTTCACCGGGTGTCCTACGAATCAATACAACATTAGTCTGTAGAAGACATACTACCCCGTCGCCGTGTCGTCGGGGTGTCCATGAGTATTTCCCCCTAGTCAACAACAAAAACGTGTGCCATGGTGATCACCCAAACAACTTCGTCGATATCCCTGCTCTCCGGCGGCAGAATATCCTTTCATTCATGCAAGTTTCCCCTGAAAAATCATAATCCCACGTGATGGACTTTTGAAGTAGTGGTTATTAATGTCTCCGCTATCAAACAAAACTTCTTACGCATCCTCATATTCCACCTTTTAGACAATGTATTGAATGAAATCTATATTTAAAATAAAATATCATAGAAACTGTACATAATTTTTTTTCCAAAAAATCTGTGCAATAATCTATAATTTGCCATTACTTTATATGAACTTCACAATACTGTTTGTTTCTTTAATTAAAGTCGTTTATCGGTTGATGAAACTAATCGTTTACCTATGTAACCTCTTGTCTTTAATTCCCAGTGCAATACGGCAAATAAAACAATCTTTATTTATAACTCAAACAGCGTATCGAATCACTTAAATATAAATACTTTATACCTACGAGTATCGTACATCTTCATCGAGATCTCTTCAAGTGTCGAATGTGATATGACGTAATTGAATTTTGCAATTGCCGAATGAATATGTTTACTTTTATGCGTAACTGAAAGCACATTGTGCGATATTGAGCGATCTGCATAATTACTTACATTTATTCATCCATTCATATTCGCGTGCCGCTTCCATTACGTGTGTAAATGGCACTATTTACATGTCTGAGGCTCAATTCTGCTACGCGCAATAATAATGTAATAATAAAAAAGCTTTCCTCGTTCCTACAAACTTTAGTCGATAACTAAACTGTAAACAAGGCTCAAATTGATTGTGCCTGATGTTAGGATGGTTCAGTAGGTACCGATTGACTTGACCTTGTGTTGCTTACTGCAGGAATTGTATATAAACATAATAATTATAATAAAACGAGAAGCAGAAACAGACTATAAACCACACATAAATCACATTCCGATACAACAGAGACATACGGCCTCATGACGACGCTTTTTCTCGCTTTCTTTTTTGTATTAAAGATTTACGCCACTGTCCAGAACCACCTCTTCTCATTATTGCTGTCATACACCTACGTGCAATGCAAACTCTCTCCGTTACATATCGATTATATTTGGAAAAGTATGATGGAAATTCGACGTAAGTGCTTAAAATATAGTTTTTTTGATTGCTGAATGTGGATCGGACAAAAGTGTGTCGGGATCGTGGTGGTCTATTTTCTCTGCCTAGCCCTTAGATACAGGTTTATAACTTGTAATTAAATTTCATATTTTATATATCAATAAAAAATATATTTATGTATTCATCATTACGTATTAGCAGATTTGGGCATCTGTTTTTTTTTGTAGGTATGTTGAACTGTAACACCATAAAAGCTGAATAAGAGTTGATGCAACTGTTGATGTGTGCTGTGAATTAATGCCACGAAGTTTTCACTTTTGCCTTGTTCTAAATTGAATTAGTTGTTTGTGATCATCTAGAGATATAGAAAATATTAGGAAAGACGATAACGCACGGAGTATTTGCGTTGCAGGAGAAGATGTTCAACGTTTAGTTATTCCTACTTTACTGTTTTAATCCTTGCAAATGCCAAGCCATTTTCTTTTTGGCAGGACGTAGCCGCATAAATGTTTATAAACAGTAATAATCCAGATATTTCCGCTTAATTATAATGATGACTTATTTACTGTCAAATTTGAAGTGTTTCATAAAAACCGCAGTTTACATTACATTAGTAAGTTCGCTACTAAATTAACCACATCTTGAAAGTTCCGATTATTCCACCCAAATTCAATCGACTGTAATTCAACGCAATTATTCAACTTTCAAATGTATGTCGGTCACTATGGTGATAACACAGTGCAATATTCATACATTGCGAGTAATTTACGCAATACCCATACTTTACTTCCGAAAGAGAATGTTTTTGACCATTAGATAAGCTCCATAAACTTTAACTAAAAAGCAACACTTCTACTTTCCAACAAATATAACATTAGCATTACCTAACACTGTTATACAAATTATTCAGGTTAAAAGCTGAAGATAAACTGGTGGTGAAGACGACTAATTTCCTGCCAGACTTGATGCTTAAAAAGACTGTACTAAGATCAGTGATTCGTAATAGATTGCAACAGGTTATATAGACGGATTTCGCTCCAAAATATGTTGTATGAGAGAGAAATAAAACAAGTTGAGCTAGTATAAATAGGTATGCTAGGGAATGGACATCCGATGTCTTCGCCTACGTATATTTATGCAGAGATATGTCTAAAATGGATCGCAATACTAACTCAACCGTATTTATCTGCGTAAACCGTATAATAATCTCGATCTTCAACTTCATGGCGTTGAAGATCGGAAAACTAACGTAACTTAACCACAACTAAACTAACTTAAGTTGAATTAACTTACCCTTCCTTGTACCATCTACCAGCTTTTAAATAACTTTAAAAATCAAGAACTTACTTAAACCACAAAAATTTCATTATCGGAACTGAAACAAATTTAAATTAAACCAAACGGGAAGCACCAGTTTTCACATAAACAATAACTATTCGAATCAAAAGTTTTGCGGTAGTAAATCTAAAATCTGTTCCCTTCCTTTTTTATTGAATTAAAAAGTTTTCTTCAATAAAGGAACTGTGAACCATCTCTCATCCATAACACGCTATACCGTTTTCTTAGCCGAACGTACTTACCAACTTGATAAACTATGGCAGCCTTCCCGTTTTACAAAATAAGTGGCCATTTTACCTTCTGAAAGTTCACTTCGAGTCGTGTAATCTGGAAATTACACACACAAAATTAGATGTTATTACTTCACTAAGAATACTGTTTCCACGCCGACCACGACTGTACCGGACACTTGCGGAACTGAAAATCTTGCTCAATTACTTAGTGCAAATCAATTATTTCAAATTGTAAGTCATTAGTTAATGTATGGAGGAAGTACCTACATCTGTACATGGAAAGTAGTCATTAACAATCTTATTGCAAGGAAGTAAGAACGGTTTGAAGCTATCCTACTTTGAGCTGATGTATTTAACTTGCCTACATACCAGGCTGGACCCCAATTCTACTAATTACAGTAGTGTCGCAATGGTAGCTAATACTTCCTGGTACTATATACTGCCAGACATATTAGAAGGCGCTGAAATTAAAGTAACAAAGCAATTATTTGGTAACATTGGTTTTTATTAATATTTTTACTTCACATTAAAAATCCTATTAGTCTCGTCGCAAGAAAACTGGGACTATACAAAACGTATGTAACGTATGAAATGTATATGTTGGAAAACGTCACCATTCAGAACGTACCATAACATAAAAGTTAATATTGTTTAGGTTATGGGAAAGGGATAGCGCTAGATTACTGATATATCACTGTCATGGTTACCCAAAGTAAACAAATGTTACTTTAAGATATCATAGTACGGGGCCAGGTGTCATTGGGACCATTCAGACACAGCAGACTTGGGCTCCCGTTTCTCTATAGTCCAAGATGCCTACCTTTATTAATAAATTATTGCAGCCATAAATATGACGCAGTAATTCATACTATGAAATACTGTATACATAATTAGTAACGATAATTCAAACGACTCGGAATTGGGACCGTGAAACTAGAATTAAGCCTCGTTAGTTATTCGCGATCCTTCAATCAATTATTACTGTTAAAGGAATGTATGGCTAATTGGATATGGCCTAGTTTTGATTTATGCTAAAACCCTTTGTTTTGTACGGTGGAAATGTTCATCGCGCGTTGATGTCTTTTACACTGCGGAACGATGAATCGGTTCGTCGTAAAATCGTCCCGCCCGACGTTTTATCGAAGTTATTACGTCTATCTTTACAAAAGTGCAGCGGAGTCCATAATGCACCGTTTGCGGTTGCCAATCAATACCCTTCTGCATTCGAATAGCTCGTCTCGAAACAACAGACAAATGATTACACCTCTCCTCGTGGATTACGTAGAAAGTCGTTTGTATTCGACCTGATGAAACGCAATAACAGTTTGGAAACCTCTTAAAACTACGTATTTATAGTCTTCAACAGTCGTATATCGTAATCCGAAAAATTGGTGATATTCACACACAAAATGATCCCAAAATGCATGCATGTCATAATATCAGTTAAAGATTTGTGTAAACGACACTGACAGATAGACCTCGACGAATTCAATCAAGCGTCTCGTTTGAATAAACGCCGCAACAACTAATAAATACTACAGAAAATCAATATTTACTCATCGTAGTACCAATGTAGGATCTATTGCGTTCACTTCACACAACTCAAGTACTGATAGGTACATGTCGTTAAGTTCACACCATAACACTTGACATGCTCGGCCGTAAAACATAAACCAAAATGTATTGGGCCCCGTGATTACTAAACGCAGTAGTATTCCAGAGATCAAAGTCTATATTATAGTCCTATTGCAAAATAATGCCAAGTGGAAACGGATACCTAATTATTAATTTGTAAGACTCGTGGGCATAAAAACATCATGGCCACGGAATCTTAAAAAATAAATAAACATATATGAGTATGTAGCTTCGGCTTTGGCCGGTTACTTCACAGGCCCTGTTGCTAAATATAGGTATCGACGTTTCGATAAGAAATCCAATTATCATTATAGCAATAGCAATTACTTTACTTACTAAAACGTAAGTAAACTGATTTTGCTAAACTGAGAATAGTTCGAAAGGATATTTCAAAATTCACTAGTGCAAGCTTAAATTATGTACGTCCGATTCTTCATAAGTCAAACCGTATTCATAGTAAGGTTCTGAATTTTTCACTTTTTGTCTTCATCTCTACTTCTACACTACGAAGTCCCTGTGTAGTTGTCACCCACACTGTCTCAACAGACGTGTCTGAGATTTCATGTTAAACTGCACGATTCACGACCTTCAGGTGCACTCCCAGTCCTTCTACGCAAATGCGCTTAAGACATAAAGTTTTTAGATTGGAGCCAGTAAAAACTGCTGTCCTCGTGTAAGTTTTGTATTACTACTCCCTCTACTGATGAATATTTGAATTAAGAATGATGCATTTAAAAAGTTAAGATTATGAGGTGTTAATTCTGTACGTCATAAATCAACTAGCAACTCCCGTTGTGCTTCCCTTGACACTTGAGTGACGAGTTGAAGAGGCTACCACTAGTTCCCACACAGCAGCCGCCGAGCATTATGCGCGAAACATCAGCCATTGTCTGCGCGGTCAAGGGCGGCGCCCGCGCAACCCGCGGCTCTGTCCAAACGCAGTCTTGGAAAGATTATTATTGGATATTTTGTAGAAATAAGGAAGCAAGAGACTGTTGAAAGTGTTAAAGATTTATGATGTACCTAGTACGGGACGGTTATATTAATCAACAATTCATTTCGTCCCACTTTCGTTTTGTATACAAACTCAAACATTCTGCTCTCTTAAATACTTTGTTATGTTTATACAAAAGTTGATTTGAATGCTATTACTTATTTTGTATGAATTACTATTAATTCAAATCACATTTGCGATCTACCAAACAAAGCCACTTTCACTTCCGCCAAATATTCAGCGTGAATGCTGTTACATATGCGACAGTACATCAGTCATGTTCAAACACTAACGACGATAGCATCTTAAAATTACTTATGCTCCAATACCCATGGGGCGTCATATCTGTTCCAAATCGTAATATTTCACGCGACGACAGGACTAAGCAATTGCTCACGTTGTAAGATAACCAATGAGTACCATATACTAGTACAACATTAACCTACTTTTCTATACATCCAACACCAGTACAGGGTTCAGTATATATCAGTTACGGGAATGTAAATGACACGTCGATGTCTCGAGATAAACTTGACAACGATTTCTCATAGTTTGTCACACTACGCATTGTTTGTTAACTGACACTCTAGTTTGCTGTGATGGTGTAAAACGGGAATCGCATTTGCTTGAATAGCGTACACATTGCGCGTACTAGTGGCATCTTACAAAGAACTCGTTATAGTTTGAGCTGTTGTGACTAGGAACACACATTAAACGCCAGTTCAGGTCAAAGTAGAAACTGTGAAGCTAACCTGTCAGTTTGTATGTGAGGAGTGAAGCCACGTAATTATGTATTGCATTGTCATGTTATAACTAATGTGGTGCGGTATGTTGACATTTTACGCTGTAATGATTTCGAGGCGCTTTTCGTAATTTCCCACTACGTGAGACAACTATTTTGAAACAATAAACATATTTCACGAGTTTTTGAGTAAGTCTAATATTTGAGAGTATGTCAAGCGTAATGTGCGTTATTATTTAAAACAATAAAAAAATAGTGATGTGATACGCAGAAACTCGCCAGTTGTAAGTTTCCGCGTTTTGCGGCGGCGGCGGGCGCAACGGCGGCGGGCGACTGCTGCGGCCCGATTATAATTTTCACCACAAAGAACTGCTGCAATAGTGTTTTTTACACCAATTAGCTCAAGGTTGTATCGAATACCGTGAACTTAAAAAAACTCCTTAGCGTGACAATTTCATAGAGTTGTGATCTTGTCTATACACGCTACCATTATAATTGGACCGGTATTCGGTAAAAAGTTGTACGAATTACCAGGTTAGAGTAAATCACAAATGTGCAGCTAAAGTAGTCAACAATCGCACTCGTGCGCCGATGGCGGCGTCAAGCGGCGGCGGCCGGCGTAATTTGGAGCAAAAAAAACACTATCGCATTTTCAACGTACGCGCCGTTTTGATCGATGCCAGTGAAATAATCTCAAGGCTTGTTAAAACTAAGCTAACTACTGATATCTAAATTAAATGGCGGATGCCGTTATCACGATTTGATCTAATAAATTAACCTGATTTTATAATAAGGTATCTTGTACATTTTTCGACGGCTTGCATGTTCACCAAAGAGGTACATGCAATGACTTTGAAATTTGAATTTACATTACAGCGCAACTTTATGAACTCTCCAAATAAAACTGTAACCAAATCAAATTCAAATCAAACATCCCAAAAAAGTATCTACGTATCTACAATTTTTTAAACGACATTAAGCCTTTGTTAACGGATATGCGTGGCGATATTCCACCATAATGATCTTAGCTAATTTATTATAGTAGTTTCATTAAAAATATTAAGTAAATTACAACGCATAATAAGCCCACGTCCTACAGTAACACAAGAATCTGACGGCACACGTTGTAGATAGTCACAAATATTCTTAATGCCAATAACATCAAGTTCTTCTGGATTAACCTGAGCCGTGATGCATTCAGTTTCAAAAGTATCGAGAATACTGAGCTAAGTAACACTCTGTATGTCCCAAATACATGTATCCCCCATACATGTCCCAAACTTACAGTTCAAGGATCGCAATACAATGGCTGGATCGTAAATCTTTGAAGCCTACTTGCGTGCTGAGTAATGAGAGCTTTGTGCATGCAGTGATGATATTCATCCGCTAGAGGTCGCTGAACTATCCAATTCAATTAGGTACATTTGGCGGTCTAGATGCGGTCAACTGTGTCTCATAATCTGAGCTTCGATACGAAACATTTTCTGAGACGACATAGCTCAAATATTAGTACAAACTGTATACTATAGGTTGGCCGCGGCATCACATTGGCGAAGGATGCACGCGAGATCGTGCGGGAACGTTAGATTTTGTTAATGATTGTTCTCATTTTATTGATGTTATGTGTTGCGTTATTTTGGTATTTGCACCCGTCAATTGTTCGAAGTAGTATGCATTTTATGCGCTTGCGGTTTGCCGGTACTTTGTACAAATTTCAATGTAGGTGTACGTATGTGATCTTTAAAATTAATAAACAAACATACGACGTTAACATCTGATTAACTTAACATTGATTAACTTATAATCTTAGAAAATGTTCAATTAAATTAAATTATGATTCATTTAATCCATTCACATAGTAAATAAATTATTGAGTACCACGACATGAAGACGACGCCGTAATTATATATTTGTATTTATGTCATATGTTTACTGAAAATAACACTTAAAGCCTGCTGCGACATTATTTAAAATAAACCTTGAAAGTGATGTAGGTAGGACACACAAATACATGTCGTTAAATATTATGCATTTTGCTAAATCATAAAGTAATAAGCTACAGCTTCTCTAGTACCTAATGGACGGAACAATTGCTCAGGTCAGGGATATTTGCCTACAGTAATAAGTAACCAATAGGCATGCAAAACGTAGACAAAGTTAATGTGCAGTAAAATTACTGATACATGCTACGCAGTGGTAAGCGTAACTGTAAAAGAATTATTCCTCTCTGAAAATTTGAATTATTTTATTTTTCTTTCATAATCATGAAAAAACGTTATATAAAGTTTTCTTTTTTTGCGTACACTAATAAAGATTTAAAGTCATCTTTTACTAGTAGATTTGTAAAATATATTGTACATACAGACGAATTGAGAACCTCCTCCTTTTTATTTGAATTCGGTTAAAAAGGGTAGGTATTCTCTAGTAACATACAACGATTTCCAATACAAGTTCAGTATAGTCAATACGCAACCTAACTAACCGAATGAACGCGTCTACGCCCCAATTACTTCTAATTGTTACTGTTCGTACACTTTCGCATAATGTCACTTTCATCATAAAATAACTTCCACAATTCAGCGGTTCATTAAATTTGCAAATGAAATTAAACACGTACAAAATAGGCAATCGAAGGTAATTAATTTATTGAAAGTGTTTTAACACTGTGTTTATATTACTTTTTTTTTAAGTCCATTAGTTTGCCAGCGGGGTGCCAGAGCTGCGCATGCGACTCGATTGTATTTTACGGTGAAATATTAAATTATAGCTTTATGGGCAGTTGCGTTATACACTGTGAAACAAAAATAGTTGCACAAAGTGTTAAGTACTCCTAATTTCATTTAAGTAAATTTCGTAAGGGCATAATAAAATACAGATATTAAAGCAACCAAATGAATTACAATTAATAGCCTTATAACGTATAAAACATATGTAATAAATAATTTTGTAATAAGGTATTTTTCATTTTCAGGTGTTTAATGCCAAAAACGGGATAGACAAAAACGACTTACAGTTTTATCGACACTAAAGAATTCGTTAAGTGAAAGAATTAAGCAAGTGCCTCTGCCTACCCCGCTTTGGGATTAAAAGGCGTGTATTTATTTTTTTATTTTAAAGAATTCGTTGATGTTTTGTAATGGCTAACACCTATGTTAAACACATTGTGCGACAATTAGTTATACCAAGGCAAACTCAAGTAGCACTTTTTAGAATAGCCTATATTAATATTTCCTGGAGCTGGAGGATTAATGAAGGTTCATTTTAGTCCAGACACCAGACAAGAAAATATAGTGTTCATAAAATTAAACCCTCTCCATTTCCATTGCTATTGTTGTTTGATTATTTTAGTGTCTCTTCACGACGATATGCATCATAGATTATTTTTTTCTGGACATTTGGAGTTATGATGGAAATATATTAGTAGGATCGGTGATAGTTTACAGCTGTACTTCATTTCGTACCCCAGCCATCATTAATGTTGCGTTCTATTTATGTCATCGTCCTAGAACAAACTAAAATATAAACCGTGCTACTTAATATTTTGGTTTGAACAAGATCTTGGTGTGTTAAAATGTCTAATGTAAAAATACGACAAATAATCTATCTATACTAATATTATAAAGAGGAAAGATTTGTTTGTATTGAATAGGCTCCGAAACTACTGAACGGATTTTGATGATTCTTACACTAAAAGAAATATTACATAAAACTCAAAGTACTGCCAGATTCATCAACGTTTGACCCTGGAAAGCTGAAATTTTTCACAGGGGTTCTTTTTATGATGCTAAAGTAATACTCGTATCATTTTTTTTTCATAGTTCGTCCTTTAGGGAGTAAAAAGGGAAGTATAGAATATAAGCAATTCGTAAATTTTAGAGTTATGATTCTAAAACTTGGTGGTAGTTTTTTTGAATAGACATTAATACTGAAACGAATGAAATCGTGGGGGGTCGACTAGTAATAAAATAATTTCGTCATCCATCATTTCATAGGACTCTTAATAACTTAGATAATTGAATACTAAAGTAAGTAAAGTTTAAGTCCACAACTTGGCAACTCAAAACAAAGACATAGTGTTTATGTCTGCTGTACAATAAACAGAAATAAAACATAAATCTTGATTGATCATAAAGCAATACCAAAATGTCAGCTAACTAAGCCTATTCCCTGGGCTTATCCGCGGCGTTGATTTTCAGCCAGTGCAATAATCTCTATTTCAAACAACTCAATGAGAAGGACCATTGATATTAACGCTGCCAATTTTTGTTTATTTTCTGCCGTAAGCAAAATCGTACAATTGAAAATGAACCCCTAAATATCAATAAACAGTATGTAGGTAATTCCAGTTATTTTTCCTAATGTCTTTATGCCTTGAGGTCACTGTTATAGCTACAGACATATACATGTACAACAACGATGTACTTAAACTTTAACCATTGAGTTAGTATAAGTTACAACTTTATATAGCCAACGCTTTAATACCTTAATTTGCCATTATGCGTATATTTGTGTGTTACGTCTTTTTAGTCTTATAACGGAGTAGGCACAGACACTTTTGAGACAAAGGCCCATAGTTCACCAAACATTCGTCTCAACGCGATGTCCTGTGTTTCGCTGGTATAGGGTTAACGCATCTTATAGAATGTATTTTTCATTACAATGTTGTTAATCACGGTATGAGTGTTGCATAGCATACCTACATAGTCTCTGCCGCGCCGAAAACAAAACCTCCCAATTGCAATCCAGGTACCCGATAAATATTAAACACAGTAACTGACCACATCATGCACATGGGATTAAAAAGAATTATTGTATTGAAAGATTCGGCGCATAAAATGTTTACGTACGGTGGTCGAATCTAATAAAAACAGCTCTTATTATCATAATCATTTTAATTCGTACCAACAGTGGTTCAGTAGGATTGACTGGCGTCCTACAGTTACCAGGTGATCCTTGACTGTGTGGTATTCAAGCGACATTTCGCCTCTTGGGTGTATGCGCACGAGCACACCGCTTGAGCATTTAGATAGTGTTACCTACCTATTTAATAAAGACTTATGTGTATCGTTTAGTTTTAACAATCATGTTGCCAATAAGGGTTTCTTGCAAAATATTTACTCCTCTATTGATCCATTGTTGATCTGAGAGTTAAACCACAAAAGCACTGCGATCGCCAATTCGCCTGCCAAGCGTGGCGATTATTGGCATTTTCCCCCAAATTATCATGGAAATCATTGGAGGAGGCCTTCGTCCAGCTTTGGATATCGTATGGCTGATAACGATGATCAAGGTTCATAAGTACGGGGTGGTTTCTAGCTGCGTTTCAGATCAATACCATTGGGTTTAATATTCAATTTAGTCTGTAATTCTGTTAATATTTACTTAGTTTATTAACGAATATTTTTTTTTAATTTCAGGTAACACACATTGACTGACACAATTTTTCATGCAGCATGTACGAAAGGAAGGTAACCCACGATTTATCTGCACATTATATACTTACCTATAATGGCAATGTGCTTCACCATTATCATCATCATCAGCTTACCTCTTGTCACGTTGTATGTACGTATTACACACGTTTAGTCTGAGATGGATAAATTGTATTTTTGGTTTCTGATAGTGCCTATCGTCGACCAAAATTACTGTAGGTCGCTTTATTTGTATTGTATTGCAATTACACTCGTGTGCAGAAATTTTAGGTCACACATAATTTCGTGTACATCTCAATATCTTACAATCAAGCTAGCTGAGTATAAGAAATCATTTTTGAATAGACTAAACACTGCGTCCTAACATAATTGATACTAAGTAAAAATTTATATATTGAAACAAATAATTAAAAAGAAGCAAATAAATAAATAAAAAATAATCGATAAGTAGACAGTGGGATAAGTACCTAAGTTCATATATACGTATATAATTTAAACCTATGTTGGTACCTAACCTAAAATAACACATATGTATATATTATAATAATCTAAAGCGCCTTCCTCTCCCTTATTATAAGTAATAATTTTCTGTGCCCACCAGGGTCCGCAATGTTATCATGTACCTATGATATCACATACATGCTTTATCTTAAGAACCTACCATTGTGGAATGCAAATAAATAATTTGAATTTGACTGAAAAAGCTAAAAAGAAAGTCATAAAGTATTGTTGTACTAAGATTTATACATGACCTGAAATATTCACTCACGGGTGTATTTGTTGCTTTCGAAGCTAAACAGTGTTACAGGTCTAACAGTTTAAAGCCAAACAGTAGGTATATACCGAAATCTTATACCCGTTGACCTGCTTTATCACACATCTTAGAATCAGATTTATATAAACCTCACCTCACGTCCCGTAAACTCAAAGTTCGCCTTGTAAATTTCTCCCATAATCAATCAGTTGTTTTCTTACGCTGAACTGTTCACTCTGTGCCGGCCCTTTATAAGGCTTCACAACCAAAGTTAGCCAACAAGTAAATCTAATCGTCGGTCAACTTTCAAGTTATTCTATCGACACAACATGTTATTCAGATTATGCGGTCATAAATTCAATTACCCTTTGGAAGGCATCTTTGATTTATTATTGACAATAGGTGATTGATATGTGTGCGCAAAAAAAACGTCAGTTTCACTTTCCACCCGACTTACATAAACGTTATTGCCTTTGCCCTTTGAGAGTGTTAAGCGGGTCACAGACACATTGTTTTGTAGGAATGTTCAACTGTTCCACCGTAATGTGAGATTAGCCATTATAGCATGACCGATGCGCTACCTCTAAATGTTAATACTATCCGCTATCTCGAAAACTTTAACAGGAACTGTTGGGATTCTTAACACAGATTACTATTAGGTGACAAATGATCTACCTGTGTTTGTATTTTAAACTATATGTAGGTACCTGTTGCCGGCAAACGTTGCGCTACTAAACGTTGACTACTTAGGTATAAAATAAGTATTTGAATCTCGCCCAAAGTAAGGTGCTCCTCTCTCAGAGTGATGCGTACATAGAAAAAAAACTGTTAATCCTTATAATGTATGTACCTATAGACGTCTGTCTATTAATGTAGAAGATAAATAAGACGTTTTGGTTTAATTTTCTTTTAATATTTGATTAGTGAAATAATTTATCAGATTATAGCTATTTTTACGAGTATTTAGAGCTACGCAACGAAACAGTTACGAGACCCGATTACCAGGTAGTTTAGTTTTCTCAATAAAATTAATGAATGTTTGACATACCTGGTTGTGTTTAATAAATAAAATATTACGAAAATAAATATCGTACATTTAATGTTTTCTTTTTAATGGTTTGAAAATAAATTTTAAGGACAGTGACTGGAATTTTACCCTATGGTAGATAGTTTCTGAAGCATCTATGTTTATGTATGCGACTAACGGCGTTAAGCAAGAATGCTTAATGATTTCCTCATGATGTTTTCCTTCACCCTTAATGTCTCAAAAAGCTCTTTTGCAAAATAAACATGGGTACACGGTCCGGGTACGGGAATAGAACCATTCACCCTTTGACCCGAGCAAGACAACGATACCCATAGACCATAGCGTCGGCTTGAATTACATACTATACAAACTTATATTGTATATTTTGTTTGTGAAATAATATGACATGAGTTATGTGTGTGATTGAGTTACGTTTGTTACTCCTTCGCGGAAAAATACTGAACGCGGAAAAATACTGAACGGATTTTGACGAAATTTGATGAACAGAATAAATTAAATAAACATCGGGTAATATCCGATGGCTAGTTTTCCATAAAATTTGCTCTAAATCGACGCAATTTCATTATACTGACTCATATTTATCGGTCCAAAAAGTGATTGTGTACACTATTCTATAGGAACATTGACTGTATTAAGAGATGAAGATTGTATTATGTTTATCAGTCCATTCAAAGACGGTCGCTTGCGAAAGCCATAGCGATGATCATGATCCTAATAAATGGTTTGAAATTTATGGGCATTTCGCTTAAGGCAACAGAACAATATGAATTGATGGGCTGCTCAGTTACATCACACACTTGTATGTGTGTAATAGAATGTTATTTTGACACGTGATTATGCAATTTGCGGAATGACGCGACATATCACGGTGCCGATTAAAATATCCTTTCATAATGTCGTAGATATTTATTGTCGGTGCTTTGTGCCTTCAATAGATTTGTTGATATTGCGACATTGGGTTTTGTAGGCTAAAGGTAATCCTCAGTGTGTTCCGTCATATTACTATGTATTAGTAACATTGACGCTCATAACACCTGTCGCTCCGTTTCCTAATTGGGATGGGGTTAAGGTGGATAGTATAGGTACGATATATATGTGTGTGATGTAGATTTATCTTTTTTTTCTATACATACATACATACACTTCACGCCTGTTTCCCAGAGGGGTAGGCAGAGACTACAGATCTCCATTTGTCACAATCCTGACATACCCCTTTCGCTTCATCTACATTCATACACCTTTTCATACATGACCTCCGATTTCGAGTACTTTTCACGCCACCTTCGGTCAGGACATCACCAATCTGGTCTTTATATGTCCTTCTGGGGCGACCTCTAAGATTTTTTTTATATTATATGTACGTATATTATCCAGAGTCAAGTGGTAACATTACCGCATGTACAGGCACTTTCGGTATCTATTTTTGCTTATAAATATTGCGTAAGACGTGTAGACAATGTAGCGGCGACAGCTTCCTTTTCTCACGTAAGGACTCTTGAGATAAGATATAGATAGATATTTGAATGGGAAAACTCTGTCCTACTACATATACAATATAGGTACTTACATTAAAACTATAGTATAAACCCTATAACGGCGATGGACTCACCCCCTGTCACCATTTGTAATGGGCACTTAGTAGTGGGCATTTGCTTGGAAAGTACCTCGGCCTACCCCGCTGTCGGATTAAAAAGCGTGAAGTGTACTATTGTTGTATGTAAACAAAAAACAGTAGGTAAGTTTATTCAGAAGGGCTACTTCTCAACCGCATAAGTTAGATCATTTAGTATCAACTTTCTAGTCATAAATATTGATGCTATTGCTGCGAGTTTACAGTATGGAAGTCTTAACATACAAAATGTATGAGCGTTGTATGTTCGTGCGAGTTCGGCAGTAAAAACGTGGGAGGAATCTGCTTCCCGCTGCTCTCGGTGAATGGATTAACCTGAGCTTTTCTTAATACTACATTGTTAGAACAAGAGTCCAAATTGCAGTGTCACCATGTTGAACAGTTTAAGCTGTATGCAACTGACAAGATGCTTGCTTCCGTAGTGTAATAAATTTAACTTTTTGCACAAAATCCTCCTTTTTTCATAAATTCAGACCTTTATCAGTTAATCCGAGAGAGAATAAACAAATGTTTTAATGAAGTCGACTCTTTCTGTCGCTGCCTTCATTGTCAAATGTGGACAGTGACCAAAAATAGACACATTATGTATATCAAACCAAATATTTGTTGATAAACATAACTGTTGTAGTGATAATCTTCTAGGTTGTCGTACAATTTAGGCTTACGTTTTACCCAGTGGCGTGCACACCATACAGGCAAAAGACACTGCCTACCTTAGTATTTTGGCTACCCGACCTAATAATAGAGTTATTGCTAAATCTTTTTTTGTTGTACTCACGACATAGGCTAACGAAGGCCCTGTGTTTTGTGGGTGAATAGATAGATAGGTTATACCTATATTTCGTAAAGATAAGTTACATAGGTATAGGTGTCAATCCTCGGGAATTACTGCCTACCTTGTCTTAAAAGCCAGTGCACGCCTCATGTTGGATTAAATATGCTACTGTACTTTTGGCGTCAGCAAGCATGGAACATACTCATGATCAATGTCACAGCGATATATTGACGAAGCCTGTGGCGGATAGCATTCGGTTTCCATGTTTAATTTAAGAAATCTTAAAAAACGTCACAACACATTGCTGAAAATAGGCCTCCTACAGGCGCGCCGCGGCGATCTGATTAAGTTAATTATCCTGTATATTCAATATTCATATTTGTGCATAATATCCGGTGAGCTGAACTGAGGCATACGAATACGATAAGTCGGACAGTGTTTAGGCTTACTAAATAGACTGAAAAATTGCTTAGTTTTCAGTGATTTAAACCAGCAAATTACTGTAAAAACCTTGTATCCTTGAGTTGAATAACCACTAATAACGGATGTACCGATCGAACGCTGCGTACTAACTTGCGCAATTAACATTGTCTACGTGATTTTATTTCTAAACCACTTGAATATTTATAGGTTTTTTGCGGTTGCCAAGGTGCAATTTAGTCTAAAGACTTAATTACACGTCATATTGCACCCAGACATTTTATAATTGACAATCTAAGTATAATTTATACATATGGATTAAGTTTAACTGCAGTAGGTACGTCAATATTACATTAAATTTCCTATTCATATTTGTCTAAAATAATTTACAATATTTAGACTTTATAAATGAAAAGATAATATAAAAAATTCGTTGATAGTAAAGCAATTTACCAGTCACCAAGGGATCTCCGGTTCATGTGATACCAACAATTGACCTTTAATTGTAAACTTTTTTGTTATAACAAAAAAATCCTTTCTCGTACTACAGCAGCAAAGTTTACCCATGAATTTACGATTTCATTAGTCTTTTAGTTTCACAATTATGGGGCCGAAGCGGTGCGCCAAATACACATAATAATATTTGTATGAATTATTGATTTAAGTGAATACCTGTATATTTATTTATACAATGCACACACTTAATAGGTATCCTAAACGTGAAATATTTTATAGCGCACAAGACTCGTTACAACAATACCTGTAATAATAACTGAATATTATGCAAACCCATAACTTTATGTATATTCTTTTAAAATAAATTGTACCTTTAACAAAGGTTCTATTATTTACGAAAGTGCGAATAGTTGATGTAACCGATAACCTGCTACTGACCGCCTTCCACTTAAAGGGTTAATGGATAAAGCATTAAAAGAGATAATAAATACATTGTGCACTTACATAACTCAATTATACACTGTTCCTCAATCCTACTGCTTTCAAATTTAATTGGGCTAAACACACCTTTGAGCGAATATAATCCAAAAGTGAGATACCTAATCTGTAATCCATCAAATATAAAAATAAGCCCTCAAAACCTACAAGCCATTACTTATTAAGTAATGAACCATTCACCAAGTTACACTGAGCTGTGAACCGCTAAATCCACAAAAACAAAGGAGTACCTACTTACACGTGAACGGTCAAAAACAATATGCGAAACCTACCGGTCGCAAAAGTTAACGCAACAAATTGGCTATCTCATAACGTCGTCGATTACTAAACTGGGACTAAGTGGAGACGACCGCGACTAATAGCACAGAGCTGAGCTGATAAGCTGGCTATTGAGATCGGATTATAACATAATCGTCACAGAGATCTGGCTGCACGATCGCCGGCGACAGTCACAGCGGCACTCGTGTGGGGCCACAACATTGGAGATTCAGTCCTAATATTTTTTTAACATATATATAATATACTATACTAAAGTGCTACGGCACATTAGAACGAAATACATTGAAATAAATATGTTTTCGGTAAGGAAACACCCTTTTCTATTTTTTTTTGTGGGGAAAACCGTTATGGATACTCCATCGCACGCACATTGGACGTCGAGCTGCGAAAACGCCCTGTATCATCTGCATCTACTCCGTCGCTGGCGGGGACAGTGATGGGGTTATGTAGTGTGTGTGTGTAACTCGTACCCACTAAAACCCTACGGTGACCACTACCACGTTATAGCTGGGGCCCTCGGAACAGCCTGAGCCACTACGTCCAAGGCTACCCGCACTAGAAGGAGGCGTTCAAGGTACCCCCAGCTCCTGATGTCTTACGGCGGTACCAGGTTCACTGTGCCACCGCCAAATATTATAAAGAAGACGTTTATTGTAAAACTTTTTAAGTATAGTAAACCAACCGCACTGTCTGCGGATCCTAGGGGGACCTTTTCTAAATACAACACAACAAATCAATGCAATTTCTCGTTTTATTAATCCAACATTTTGACTTGATAAGTATATACACTATCTACTACATCCATTATAAATCAATTGTACACGATTATTGTAAAGTAGATTCAAAGTTCCGTGGCTCCAAAACTTCCTATACAATAACTCGATCAAAAATATTACCTACTGATAGTTATCTGAGCAGAAACACGGTCAATCTGAGTTGTACAGTAAGATTAATCACTTGTGGACCATTTCGTGTGGATTGTTCACGTTTTGTATGTACCGAACAATATGGACGAGCTCGCAAAACTTATTACATAAATAATCAGGAAGCGATTATCTCGCACTGCCAATTTCCGATCTCCTACAAGAAATTAATAATAAATTGCCAGCTTAACTCATTACTCAAAGAATGAATGAACGAAGGTAATGCAAACAAACAATGTACACTAGAAGATTACCCTTGGCTAAGCTATAAACAATAGGCGCAATAAAACATGAATGAAAATACTATTTACACTAGAGCCACTATAAACACAGAATATAAAACGTAGTGACCATGAAACAAGTACTACCTACCTATGATAGGATTTATAATAGTTACTCGTATTTTTGTTGATAACCCGAAGCAGTCAGATACGGAAATGACATTATACTGGTTAGGAATTCTGAAAATGTATAAACACTGCTTACAACAAATGTGTTAAAAAGAAGATATAATATTTTGTTAAGGTGAAGATACTATTTAACAATAGAAACGTCTAAACAATAATTAGTAGGAAATTATCTACCTAATTAGTTTTTTAATGTAATATTAATGTTCCCAGTTGCAATTGTAATATTTACACTTCCATGTTTTAATTCTTGAATCGGCGAAAAGAAGTCATATTTAATTGTTTTTTATTAATACGATTGAACGCCGGCGGATCTCAGATCAATCAGTTAAGATATTATGACATCTCATTCATATACGAATCAATTGTCCCTGAATGCTTTTGTCATAGACTATTTTCTGAGGTGCAAAGTACCATCGACTATATGCAGATTAAGTCGTTAGCCTGATTACAATGGACCCAGTGGGTAATCGTCAAGGCTCAGCCAATCAATAGAAACCCCATAATAAGTTGAACTACGTGACCTTAGATAATAAGAGAGCAATCAGATCAGAATAAAGTCCAAAAATTACAGTTCAACGTGTCCGGGGCTGAACGTGACCCGATGAGATCATTACATGCCGACCTAATAACTTTACCACGAGAATATATTACGATGGCCAAGTTTATTGGTCTAACTAATAGGCAGTGAGCAATGAATAATGTAGATATCAATAGGTACTTGCTTCCTACATATTAATGGAGAGCAAATCTAGGAGGTCCAATGAAGTTATGCAGCTTTGAGCTTTCCACGCTTTGCAGCTGTACGAATTGATAACCCTTTCATCAACATTAGGGTGAGAAGATAATATGATATACATACCTTCGTAAAATGTGAGCTTTCACTCAGAAAGTGCCTCTGTTTATCTCGCTTAAAATAAGTGCATACATATCTCTTATAATGAAATAAATTATTTGACTTATCTTGTCCAGTAAACTGACAACTTTATTAACTAAGTAAAAAACTTAATAAGATATGTCAAATAAATAACTAAGTATAGATAAAAATAAATTATTTCACAAATTCACATTTATGTAGGTGGTCACTTCACAAGAATTCAAGAAATATGAGTAATTAGTGCCAATAATTTATCGTATTACTATTACTCGCAAGTACCGGCTAAAGTATGTAGGACGAGAGTGGTTAACGCGGAGTCCAAGTGAGCACATCGACCACACTTCCGGCCTGTAATCAGGGGGCCAAGTCTGCTAATGCAATAGCACGATTGCAATTGAATTGTTGTCGAAAGCAAATACACCGACGCTTTTGTTTACTTATTTTACCATTTTACTGTAACAAAAGCAGCACTGTACTTGTTTTATACAACAGATCTATTCGATCGAAGTATTTGCATATAGCAACTTGACTCCATAAGTAATAGAGCTGTGGTCCAGCAGACAAAAGTTGTGCAAAACCCACCCACACTTCTCGTGGTAGCATTGCTAATTAATATTAAAATTAACCTATATAATAATATACACCCTTTCCTTCGGACATTCCTTGCCTTGATCGATGGTGGAACCCACACCTTGTAATTTTCGGTTCTTCACCGTTACCACACTTTTGACATTGTCTAGTAATTCGTTAAATGGGCTAGATACGTTGAGAAGATCCAAGAGCCTCACTCACCTCATCTGAGTTGCCTTACCTGAGACAGCGAGCATTAGTAAGTGAATGCGCTTTCTTACACACATCAAAAGTGTCTAGGGATCAAGTACATTTTAGAAGATTGCAATCAAGAATATATTTTACAATTTATTCAAAATGTGGTGATAAGTCATTGATACAGGCATGGAGAATCCGGTAGGAGACCAATTCAGATTAGATTTGAATTAAATAAATTAGATTATTTTTAGAGCTAAAAAAGTTTTTGATCCCTAGACACTTTTGATGTGCGTATATCTTTATTTTTTATTCAATTGATTAGGGTCTAATCGTATAGTACCAGTTCTTTTCTTTTCTTACTCTTTATTACGCGACTACTAGAGACCGTTATTGGAGTAGTAAGTAATATTAATTCATTATCTATTTCTAATATACAAATCTACAATGGTACTTTACACAAAGTTTAATCTGCTTTTAAAATCAAAATCAATTTCACGATTTCGTTAGAACCCACTTACAGCCGCCACGTAAACATGATTGTCCTTAATGTATTAAACGGGCGATGTTTTTATTATCCGTGATCCAATTTTGCCCTTGTGTTTTATTAAAAAAAAAACAACAACAGTAATCAATGCCAATGCAAAATAATGATTATTTAACCTTAGTAATTCTCGTGGTGTAACAATGAACTCAGTTCCGCCATTATGTCTGTGTAATCAATCCTCTTATGCGATGGAATTGCATAATATCGAAGAGTAAATGTAAGAACGGCTTTTATCTCGTAAAGAATGGAAGAAAAATTAGTCGTGTAGTGAACACGCAGGTTTTGCACCGACAAAAGCTCTTAAGGTAGCGTGTCACAACAAGCACGCCACACAACAAAACACGACACTAAATGCGCAAATTGAACTTTCACGGATCTGCCCATGGACAGGGATCATGGAGAAACCCATTTCTTATTTCAAATCGTTTATCAGAACTTGTTTCATTTACACCATAAGTAGGTACCTACTTCTTAAATTTGATATATACGTACATGTTAAAGATAATAATGTCTTCAGCAATAATTCTTGCAACATTAAAAAAGTCAGTGTTATTAAAATGTAAGTGAATCTGAGATCGTACGAAGATAGTTACCCATAGATGGATCGATTGAGTCAACTGTCGATTGTTTTACTGTAATTTTCACTTTCTCTACCAAAATATAGAGTCCAGCTCATGTAGAGACTGATCTTCCAGTAGTCGACTACCTGAGTAGGACACCGATCAAGGAATATTGGCCGAACAAGCCCAATAGGCCTACAAGTAAAATTATTTATTACTGTTCAATATGGCGTGAAATGATTGCCAAGAGAACTGTTATTAAGATTTAAATTGTCTTTTAGCATATTATATGAACCTGTTGTTGTGTAAAAATGCAAATCCTTTGAAGAAATCGTGAGTCTTCAGTTGGTTTGTTGTCTTATTCATCGTGTTCGAATCTTGATCTGTTTGAGGATTACAATACGACATGAATGTATTCAGAGTTCACGGAGGATAGTTGTGAAACAGAACTATTCCGTTTGGCACATGCCAAATGTTAAAATAGAAACGACATGTTTCCACAACTAGGAATTCACATAATTATGAGATGTTACTAGGTTATGCTAACAAGCAATTAAAGAATCTTCATTCTAAATATCTCGCCGAAACCAATCACCCCAAGGACACTTGAGATTTCCAAAATCTTTTATCTTATTACATAACGAGTGAGTTCCTCTTCTGGTGTTGTCGAGAACGTGGACTTGCACAACACGACTATCAATTCATAGCTTTTAAACATTTCGATAACTATGAGCCGACCTCGGCAGGACTACCACACTTGACGTTTTGCCATAACTACGTAACAAAACACAAAAACATATGTTTCACACAGCTGACACAAATTAGATGTTACAAAATATTACAAAGTTTTTAAAAATATCCAATAATCTGTTGAATTAATAAATCAATACGGATTATGCGTAATCTATCACTATTATGTTGTTAAGGTACTTATTGAACTCTCGGATCTGGAAAATTACATGCTAGTAAACTTTAAAACTAGACTAGCTTATCATTAACTCAGTCGACTGTTTATCGTTTGAGGAACAGTCATAATTCTGTTCTAATGCACCGGCACACTTTAATTTGTTGCTACTATAATATTGTCTCCGTTACACGAATGCGATTAGAGCGAGACAAATTTAAGTTAGACAGAGTTGAGTATAAAACTACATCAAACTGCAGAATTAGGGTGAACCGCTTGATAAGTGCCTCGCAGTACCCAACTTTACCCGTGGGACGTGACCACGTGACCCTAAGGTTACGCAACCACTTTCACCCGGGCAGGGCGCGGACTTGTCCCGACCCGATGTCCGTAACGTGCGAGTGTGTAACGCCATATTAAGAGATCGAGTTCTATATATATAAAAAAGCTACTGAGATTATGTCACTAGGAAAGTAGACGCGACAGTCTAGGCGCTTGACGCTTTCCGCAATGTGAGTAGAGAGACTTGGTGTGTTGAAGAAAAAGTATTGTATTGAATTACTTTTATTTAAACACTAACTCCGGATTATTTCGACAATACTGTTAAAACTGTTCTAAATAACGGACACCAGCTAATCACAGTACAGATCAATTGTCTTGATTACAAAATATTGTACATATATTCAATTATATTGTACATATAATTGAATATATATTTCCTCACCCCCTGTCACATTGGCTTAAATACGCTTGGTGAACCGTGGGTACTTGCTTTAGCAAGTGCCTCTGCCTACCCCTCTTTGGGATTAAA
>SJJU01070615.1:0-25278 GCA_012932125.1 Conopomorpha cramerella | reverse complement strand
TCGGATACTTGACTTGTAACCGGGAGGTCGCGGTTCGAGTCCGGCTACTGGACGTGTACCAATGGGACTCTTTTTCACTGCCTATGTACGCAACGCAACGCTCGTACGGTGAAGGACAACATCGTGATGAAACCCGCACACAACAAGGTGTGTGAACCCTATAACGGCGATGGGCTCACCCCCTGTCACGTTGGGTTAATACGCTTGGTGAACCGTGGGCATTTGCTTATTAAGCAAGTGCCTCTGCCTACCCCGCTTTGGGATTAAAAGGCGTGAAGTGTATTTTATATATTTATTTATTATTACCTGCCTCTGAGTAGCGCTTACAGGAGGTCTCGCCACTTTGTCGTTAAACTGGCGTCATCAGGGAGATCTTAGCGTACTCCCCTTTACATTTAGAGGTACAAATGCAAGTGCCTCTGCCTACCCCGCTTTGGGATTAAAAGGCGTGAAGTGTATTTATTTATTTTATTTTTATTTAATAAATACAGTTCGGGAACGTCCGATTACCGGCATAGCGCAGTAGTTAGATATATAATTCGAATATGTAGTCTCTAACTTAAGATACGATTCGCCCGAATAGGTCCATCACTGTCGCCGGTGCTGCCATACCAGTTAATTACTAAAGTAATCAATGTGTATTATATTAATTTATTTACAAAAATAAACTTTAAACACCAGAAATAAATCAAATTATTTTTACCCTACAAAATATCTAAATAGCACGGGTGAACGTTTCTGAGTGAGTACCACCCGCCATTTTTTTTTGTTGTGTGGCTCTGCAGGGCCCTGTTGTGCCCAGAGTATCCCTACGACCATTTCTGATCTATTGTGATCGCCACCTAGTTAATCCTTTAAGGTTCGGTATAAATTTTGAGCGCCTTTACAAAAGTAAGTACATTTTTGAGATTCACCACCTCATCTGATGAAAAAACTTATATGTTTTCTCTGATGTGTGGATCGTTTGTGCATCAGGGCTCGCACTCACTGAGAAGGTGTATGGGACTTTCATCACCCTCATTGCAGAATGCTACACATGTTTGTGTTTCGGATGCCCATTTTGTACATGTGCTTGTTTAAACAGCAATGTCCCGTTTAGGTTCTCACCAGGATGCGTAGATTGTGTCTACTTAACTCGATAGCATCACTTGCGGCTTTGCTGTTGTAGGCTTTTATGAGAGCTTTTGAGTATTGCATCCCTGGCGATTGTTTCCACTGCGAAATCGATTCTCCTCTGCATTATTCCTGTATGTGTCTGTTGGCGAGGCTTTTTGGTATGCCACAAAATGGTTCGGGCCCATAATGCGTTTCATCTGCTCCCACCTTTGCCAGCTCGTCGGCCATTTCATTGCCGTCGACACTGGCATGACTAGGAACCCATCTGATTACGACAGTGTTAGAAATTCCTAGTTGGTTTAGTACATTCACACAGTTTTCGACCAGTCTGGAGCAAACCGTGCTAGAGGCTGTGTCAGTATATAAATAATGTTAGTATTTGTTTGGAGTTGTAGGTTTAATTCCGCACATTTGACAATGGCGTATACCACCCTCCATACAAAAGTGACCAGTCTCCTTTGCGAGAGTATAATAAACGTATATAGGCCAAATAATGTTTGCCGGGTCAGCTAATGCAAAAAAAACGGCTAAATAATACTAGGTCAAAAAATTACTACCTAGTTGTTCCAAGTGGTATGTTGCTCTTTGATGTATATTAGGCGTTGGACCATTCTTGACTGTTGATAGGCTTTAATGAAGAACCGAATAATAATTACGGTAGGTAATTTACTTGTGATTTAATACGAAAAACAGGATTCTTTTACATTCTTGGGGATCGTGGTAGATAAGCATGTTAATTGGAAAGCACACTGCGCAATTGTTTGTGCCAAAATAAATAAATATGTTTTTGTATTGAGGAGAAATGTCAAATTATCATCTCTACAGGCTGGGTTACTAGCATATCACGGTTATGTTGAGTCTGTTCTGAGGTACGGATTATTTTTTTGGGGCAACTCTACAGATATTGAGTCAGTTATAATAGCTCAGAAAAAGTGTATTCGGGCTCTGTGTGGCATCTCTGATCAAACTAGATCATGCAGACCGCTTTTTAAGAAAAATAATATTTTACCTCTTTGTTGTCTGTATATCTATGTAACTTGTTTTTTTGTAAAGGAACACTCATGTTACTATAATGTAATGTCGAAAGCCCGACGTGCAAGGCTAAACAAATATCGGGAAAATAAATTGGAAATGCCGGAATATCGGCTTAGTAATAGCGGTATAGATTCTTATGCCATGTCTATAAAAGTTTACAATTGTATACCTAATGATTTAATTTTATTGCCCATCAACAAATTTAAAAAAAGATTGTTTACATGGCTTCTGGAGCGCTGCATTTATAATTTGAACGCATTTTTTGATCACAATATACATATTATAAATATTAAATAAGTTTAAGATGTAGTATTATATTTTAGTATTATTATATAAATTATATTATGTTATGTTTTATAGTATTACTAGCTGTCCCGGCAAACATTTGTTTTGCCACAATAAGTTGCCTTTGTACCCCGTGTATTGGGAGAAATACAACTGGGAGATCCATAAAAAATAGATAGTAGCCGATTCTCATACCAACTGAATACGCATATGAAATTTGGTAAAAATCGGTAAAGCCGTTTCGGAGGAGTATGGCAACGAAAACTGTGACACGAGAATTTTATATATTAGATAATCTAAGTCATTTTAGCTTACTACTTTCAAAAATCATTGTACGCTCGTGAGAGTAGATTAAGATTGGAACATTTGTTTACTAATATTGCTGCTTTGACATCTTTATTATGACCCTTGATCACAATGAATAAATGAATATGAATATGAATATTTACGGCCTTTTTATGTTGGTACAGGCACACGAGGTACTGTGAGATATCACCAACTATGATGTTGTAAGGAGTACCTACCAGTGAGTAGGTATAATAGGGTGCGCATTGTGATTTTGAAAAATACATGGTGACCCCTCCATCTTGATATTCACAAATATGAGGAATAATGTTGGGTAGGTAGGTACCTACTTTTTGTCAACGTCAACATTGCGCGACGAATTCCCAGGCCCGAAGACACCTCTGAGGCGATACCATATCGTCTTAAAATGACTTAATTATATATATGTAACATGTACTTACATGAATTAAAATATGTACCGAAAACAGATCACAGTGGCGTGCAATTGGAGAGGCCTATGTCCAGCAGTGGACAAGTATGGGATGATGATGATGATGTAGGTACATGAATAATATGGTTGGCCGGCGGCATGGACGGTGAGGGCAACTGCCTCTAGGACGACGGTCGCGGGTCCCCGATTCCCGCCACGGACCTAATGCTTTAGGAGCTGAGGCATTTTTTGTGTGCGTCTGGGTGTTTTATTTATCTATGTATGAATTAAAAGTATTTTTCTAAGTATATTAATCTCTGGCACGGGGCACCCATAGTACAGGGTATCCTAGTTCGGGGTCAGGTGACCGTGTGTAAAAAATGTTTATTATTTATTTATTACTAGTGAACTCGACAGACGTTGTCCTGTCTTAACTACCTCCAGGGTGGCCTGTGCCCAGCAGTGGATGTCGTTCTTTTCTTTCATATAATTATCATATAACCATCTCCTGTAATTAATAAGCACAATAAAGGAAGAATTAGGGAAATCGGTCCACCTGTTCCGGAGTTATGGAATGACAACGAAAAGTGGCATTGATTTTTATATAATAGATTATTAAATGTACATCGTACAAACGAAGAATAATAAAAATATACTGTTTAAAAGGGAAAATAAAGATCACGTGGTACTTTGAAGAGCTTGCTTCTTAGCGGTACCACGCATGTTTCAGGTGTCCATATTGGGTGTATGAGTTTTGGTCATAAAATGTGCTTACCAGTGCGTGTTTTATATTAAAACAATTCTTATTGTTATATTTTCCTTTTGTCGAATAAAAGCAAGTATTTGTTTATTGCGTAGTTCGTTATGCGATTGCCAGATTAGGTGACTATTTAACGATAGATAGGTATAGGGATATTGTTTGGATATCATTGGATATTGTTGTATGAATGCTCGATTGGATGATCTTCAGTAGCACTGACACACCAAAGATAAAACAACAATGAAAAAGATTACACGTGTCATCACACAAAGTTCTATTGAAACTTATGTGCCCTTTTCATGCTCGGTCTGATGTCTCGGTGTTAACTGCTGAATATTTATTTAAAGATAAGAATATTCAGTACTTGTCTATTCTTACAACTATTACCTTTTTGGATTGCAGTACTAACGTTTGCATGTAGAGTGAAAACCTAACGCTTTATGCAACGCATTTTTTATAAAAGGGTGGACAATATGTGTACCTATAGTTAGTTACATACGTTAATAGGTACCAATGAATATAGGTAGGTACACGTATTCGGAGGTTGAAAAATGATTGAACTGTATTAGGTACCTAATAGAGAATAGGGCCGAAGAGCATTTCTGTCCGCGGATTTTGAGATTTAGTGCAACGGAAGATCGTTTGGTAAAGAGAATTTCTTCCACGACTATTTATCCTTTTTTTACAGTTTGAGGAATGTAGATAAATACAGGGAATTGTTTCAGGGTCCTAGTAAGCAACTTACATTATCTCTGTCCACACCTCTATATTATACACACATCAAAAGTGTCTAGGGATCAAATACATTTTAGAAGATTGCAATCAAGAATATATTTTACAAAAACAGAATTCATTCATAATTTATTCAAAATGTGGGGATAAGTCATTGATACAGGCATGGGGAATTAGGTAGGAGACCAATCCAGAAGATTAGATTTGATTTAAATAAATTAGATTTTTTTAGAGCTAAAATGTTCTTGATGTGTGTATATCTCTCTCTATGTACGCACCACGCCCACACACACCCACGCGTGTCTACACTCAAAACCATATGTCTCCTGGGGGATCAAGTGTACTCAGTCTCAGTAATATTAGATACCTTCTATGCACTGACCTACCACTAAATCGATTACGCTAAAATAGGTAGGAAGGTATAACTACCTTAGTAAATAATCCTGAATTGATTACGTATAAAAAAGTGTTTCTTTACATTAAAAACATTCAACATTTAGTCTTATTGAAAGATCAGGCCACCGCCACCGCCGCCGTCACGGATGCTGATGTGGCGGCGCGGCGGCGGCGGCGGCGGCGTAGGACAGTCTCGCTCGACGCGGCGGATGAACACCAAATGTGTGATATTTTTAGGAATGTTGATTAAACATTTCCTGTTTCCGGTTAGCGTGCTTCAGAACTATATCTCCAAAATTTAGAATAAGTAAGTAAATGAATTGAGATTTCGTTTGCCGCTATGTATCTTACTACTTACCTTTTTGGATAGGTAGGTAGGTACCTACATACATTTTTAATGTAAGTAGTTTAGAATCTATTTGGGGTTTTCCGCAAATGTTATGCAACCAAAAACAGTGCGTTGTCATTGACCACACATGCTTGTAATAAAGAGGTTAGCTAACTAGCCTACTTACTTTACGTATCAGTCACTTAGTCTTCTATCAGAGCTAGGCAACGCTCATAAGAATATACAATTTCTTATATCGGGCAGAGTCTCCTTCCATGAACAGCAGTTTTGTTTCCGTGAAAGAAACTTGACAATCGATACATCAACCTCGTTGAGATGTCAAATACAACTATGTAAACGATTAAAATTACGTTCAGGTAAGAATAAGGTAATTGTACATTTCTCGTTCGATTTGTACATATACTTAGTTTGTCGCTAAGATGTCAGAGCGATGCAACTACCAGAGAGACTTAGGCCCCAGTTGTTTTCGAACGGATACGTACCTATCACGTGCCGTAAAGTAAAATCTAGCCAATGTACATTGAAAAAGAATGGGGAATTTTCAGGGCCCCTGTTTCTCTTAGTTATGACAGATGGCGCTAGTTGTATTAGAGGAACAAATGTGTCGATACATAACAAACTCGCCCAAGTCTGGTTTTTTTGTAAACGTATTATTATTTTATTTCGATGATTTACTGCGTAAATTTTTGATAAATAATAATTTTTTGCCTAAAAAATGCTTCAGGTGGCCATTTAATAGATAAAACATAAGTCGGTAGGTGAAATATTAAATATTTTTGAGATTTTAGTATTGACTTAGAGCCATTTGATATGTATCTATAAAATATAGGAAATATTGAAAAACAGCAGCTCGGACTTAGGTGACTTTGATATCGGCGAATGTGACTTAGGCAGGATTGACATGTCTGTATAGGTAGATAAGGTAGCTAATGGCGACGTGTGATTGGTCGAAAATGACTTAGGCTTGTATGATATGGAGTACTTTGCTGACTTAAGTGAATTTGAAAAAAGTGTATGATTGTTGACCTTAATTTCTATAGCAAGCGGTGGAATTTGACTGGTTTGATCTAGAAGCAAAATAACCGCCATTTTTCGCTGAACTAGAAATATAAAAAAAACTCAAAATTACTGACCACTTGACTTGGGCGCGTTTGATATGTACCAACACAAATGTTAACGTTACTAACTTAAAGTAATCCGTATCGTGGGCGACAGTGATTTTTTTTTATTGTTTGTCTACATGTTACAAAAGTGTCTGAAGTCTTAATAACTCATTCAAATAATAAAAAACGCACTAAAATAAAACTGACAGAAGTCCCCCTGGATATTTACTAGCGACATCTAGATAAGAAACTTTTGGAGTTTGAAAATTCCCCATTGCCGATTTGTGTGAACGTAATGAACGCAGTATCGCGGCAACAAAAACCATTCAACCTATTGGTACTTGTGGGATACCTAACATTTTGTTAAAGCGGTATTATGTAGCGAAACGCTGCAGCTACGTTATTTAGAATTTTCCTGTGATAAACTGGGACTAAATTGGGAAGAGTAGATTTGCTGTATGCTTCATCATTGTCATCATCAGCCACATCATAAGGTATAGAGCCGTGAGGATAGGTGCTTTACCAGCCTTGGCGGAACTGAGTTCTACCTGTTGACTAACTGGAAATATAACGCAGTTTAGCTGCAGTCCTAGCACGCGCGTCAAGAAAGACACGACATAGAAAAAATACGCGCTACGATTGGCTGCTATGTCACACATCATGCGACTTAGCTTGTTTCAATTCAACCAATCGCAGTACCTGATATGTCTTGTCATGTCTTTCTTGGAGCGCTTTGCTAGGGGGGCAGGGTACAGTATTTTTTCCACAATATAAATACGGTTATCTTTTTTTTTGTTGACGAGGGGGGAATTCTCATGGACCCCCGCCGCTCTGGGGACGGTGTCTGTCTGTCTGTCGCGCTTTCATGCCAAAACTAGTCAACCGAATTAAATAAAAATTGGAGGACGTAGGCCACTTTTTAATTGGAAAAATATGATGTAAATAATGTAGATATTGGCAAAACAATGTTTGTCGGGTCAGATAGTTACATACCTATAAACCGCAAAAAACTAATTTAAAGAACATGAATATTTCAAACAGAAACTACACAATTACGTTAATTCCTTCGCCTTAATGCGTATGTTTTAATAGAAATCGTAATAATGAACAAAAGGCTCAGCTATAAGCGCGTATGTGGCCATTACCTCTACACTACACAGACGAACAGAACATAATGTTGAAGTCAGCGACAAAACTTGGACCCGTACCTATATTAATAACTGTCGCGCTATTTACTGGACAGAATAATTGGTCACAAATGCACTCGTGAACAAAATTTCCGGTTCACATATAAAAATTAAATATCAAACTCTGAAAATAGTATCTTTCTTAATATATAAAAGGCAAAGCTGACTGACTGACATATCAACGCACAATCCAAACGGCGAAACGTAGACACTTAAAATTTTGGTACAGACGTACCTTAGGTACCATCATCATCATCAGCCCATACCTGTCCACTGCTGGACATAGGCCTCTCCAATTGCACGCCACTGTGATCTGTTTTCGGCTTCTCGCATCCAGCTTCTGCCAGCCATCTTGCGTATATCATCAGTCCACCTTGCCTGAGGGCGTCCTACACTCCGTTTGCCGAGACGCGGTCTCCACTCGAGAACTCGTTTTCCCCAACGGTCATCGGTTCTACGGCAAATATGGCCGGCCCACTGCCACTTCAGCTTGCTAAAACGATGAGCTATGTCGATGACTTTGGTTCTCTGTCGGATCACTTCATTTCTGATTCGATCCTTCAGAGAAACGCCGAGCATAGCCCTTTCCATAGCACGCTGTGCGACTTTGAGCTTGTGGGCCAGCCGTGCCGTCAGTGTCCACGTCTCAGCTCCGTATGTCATTACAGGTAGGACACACTGATTGAAGACTTTTGTCTTCAGGCACTGTGGGATCGCTGATGTTAAGACTCGACGTAACTTCCCAAATGCTGCCCAACCCAGCTGAATTCTTCTGTTTACCTCGTCCTCGAAGTTGTTTCTACCCAACTGCAATGTCTGCCCAAGGTATACATATTTTTGAACAACTTCGAGAACGGTGCCGTGTACTGAAATCGGTTCCGGTAGAACATGTTCATTGAACATGACCTTGGTTTTATCCAAGTTCATCCGTAGGCCGATCCGTAGAGAAGAATCAGCTAGGTCATTCAGCATCAGTTGAAGGTCCTGCAGCGTTTCTGCCATGATGACGATATCGTCTGCAAATCGCAAGTGAGAGATGTGCTCGCCATTGATGTTGATGCCACGTCCTTTCCAATGCAGCGTCTTGAACATATCCTCCATTGCATTTGTGAACAATTTCGGGGAAATAACATCCCCTTGTCTCACTCCTCGATGCAATGGTATGGGACGTGTCTGCTGATTTTGTACTTGGACGGACATGGTGGCAGCCTCGTAGAGGCATCTTATCACTTGGATGTATCGCCAGTCAACTTGGCAACGCTGCAGAGACTCCAGAACGGACCAGATCTCAACCGAGTCAAAGGCCTTCTCATAGTCCACGAATGCTAGACACAGGGGCAGATTATATTCTTCAGTTTTTTCTATGATCTGCCGCACTGTGTGGATGTGGTCTATGGTGCCATAACCGCTCCGAAATCCAGCCTGCTCCGGAGGTTGAAATTCGTCGAGTCTTCGCGCAAGACGGTTTGTGATCACTCTTGAGAACAGCTTGTAGACGTGGCTTAGAAGAGAAATGGGTCGATAGTTCTTCAACAGGGTTTTGTCTCCCTTTTTGAAGAACAGGACGACCACACTTCTACTCCACGCCTCCGGAGTTCTTCCTTCGAAGAGGACAGCGTTAAAAAGCTTTTGGAGCTCCCTCAATATCGGTTTACCTCCAGCCTTTAATAGTTCTGTTGTAACGCCATCCTCTCCTGGAGCTTTTCCGTTTTTGAGCTGTCTAAGAGCGATCTCAATTTCGCCAGTACTGACTTCTGGCAGGTCTTCGGTGAAGTGGCGTGTTAATGTGGCTCTAGAGTCCCCATTTTCGGGATCAGGACGAGATGCATGCGATGCGTACAACCGGCCATAGAAGTCTTCAACCTCCGAAAGGACTGACGGCTTCGAAGTGGACTTCTCCACTTGCTGTGGTCAATTTCGCAAGGTGGCTTCTTCCAAGAGATTGTACGAACACTTTTGACCCCCGATTCTGCTCAATCGCTCTTTCTATTGAAAGAGTATTGTAGCGTCGGAGGTCGTGCCGCACGTGCTTACTAATCTCTTGGTTTAGAGCCCGCCTTGCGGTCGAAGTGACGGGCGATTTTCACGTCGTTCCTTCATCAGCCGTAAAGTCTCCCCGGAAAGCTTTGACTTACTGCCCTTACGCTGCATTTCACAAAATCTCGTACCCTCTTCCCTGAGGACCCGAGTCACATTTTCGAGGTTCTTGTTCACGTCTGCTGTGGTTTCCACGGCAACGAATCGGTTCTCCAAACTTAGCTGGAAAGCTTCGGATCCATTATGGTTTGACATGGTTAATTCATCAGACAGACACGTTCAGCCTTAAGGTTGATATTCAGAGAGCCTCTGACTAGTCGGTGATCGCTACCGGTATTGAACCTGTTAATCACAGAGACGTCTCTGAATATGTGCTTTTTGTTCGTTATGATGAAATCGATCTCATTTTTAGTCATAGTATCGGGGCTTTGCCAGGTCCACTTCCTTTGGGGCTTTTTCTTAAACCATGAGTTCATCAGAAATAGCCCCTCTCGTTCGAGGAAGTTACTAGCATTTGCCCCCTATGATTCCTTGTTCCAAATCCATGGGATCCTACTGCCGATTCGTTGCAATTATGTACTCCCACTTTAGCGTTAAAGTCCCCCATAACAACGCTGTAATGCGTCTTAGTAGTGGAGTGGAGGGCCCTCGATATATCATCGAACAGGTACCATAGGGGTGCACTAAGAAAGGAATTCCTGAAATACCCACTGGAACGCGAATAAACGGGAAAATTCTTTGGTATTGTTACGCCCAGGGGTCGAGAAACAACGGCTAGAATGCCGTAGAAGTGCGTCGAACATTCGAGAGGCCTAAAGAACATTCCAGTATCCAAGTCAACGCAAACAAACCACTACACAGTGTCTATATGCTAACAGATACTCATGGAACCATCTAGAAGTCTCTGTACTTGGATACCTACCACCAACGTCTGGAATGTTCGAGAGCTATATAGAAACTTCATGTATCACATACCTACTACTACTTACGTTAAATAACTCTATCCGTCAGAATGTAGTAGAAAGATCTCGAAAGATCGAGAAAAGTGTGGACTGTTTCGGAAGCCACAAGTACATAAGTACACAAGTAGCCGTTATACCTACCTACCTACTGTTGGGTGTAGGTATAAACACGCGAGCCGACGCGACGGTTAGGTATTTAATTATTATTATTAGAAGTTTCGACTCGAGAAAGTACCTGAACCTACTCGAATGTTCTGGATTGTGTAGCGTTGGTATAAAAAGAGCGACGATCGAGTCGGCGGGACAGTTTCAACTAAACAGCGATATAGTGAACATCAAGAGAGAAAACTAAAGAGAGATAACAAGTGATTTCAACAAGTCATGTGGAAAAGCAATAAATAATTAAATAAATAAATAAATAATAAATAAATGCAGGTAGGTACTACGCGAATGAAATCGCGGGGCGTCCACTAGTTTAATATAAGACAACATGTAAGAATTTACGATTTTTTAAGGTGTTTTGTCGTCTCTCAAAACAAATCAAAACAATAGTAAAAATTATGAAACAAAACAATTTACATACCTAAGTATAGTCTAGTTCAATAGTACTAAATACAAATATTGTAAAAATATATATGTTACTGTTTATAAGGAAAACACTTGTACAATTACTTAGAACTGATACAGGAACACAAATGATTTAGCACTAACAACAGTCATGCTTGTAGTATGTCACTCTAGATTCCCCTCTCCCTTCCCGGGATCTTAATACTCTTTGATTGAATAGAGGAGACTACCCTGGATGCCGCTGTTGATCCTGGCTCGAACAATAGTGATTACCTCGGTATTCAATTTAGGCCACGTATAACGCACGACCTAACTACGCTACGCTTGCAATCGAAATGTTACCTGTTCGAGTCCGTGTGCAGATTGTACCTTTTATAACCTACTAGCTGACGCGGCAAATGTTGTTTTGCCAATATATATTATTAACAGTGTTTCCCTGCTATTATATGCATGTATTTTACATATGAACCTTCCTCAAGAATCACTTTACCTATTAAAGAAAACCGCATCAAAAATCGATGCATTGTATAAAAGATCTACTTAATCGTAAAGAATAAAAAGGGACAGACAGCGGGAGGCGACATTGTTTTATACTATGTATTGATATTGAGGTAATTTAACTATGCTTGTAATGTTGAATAAAAACGTGGTGAAGACACGCATCATTTTGCGTAACAATGTGTAACCTATGACTGCGTATGGCACCACTCTACCTATTTGGTGAAATTAATTATTCAATTCAGTCGTTTATTGTCGACCATAAGAGTTTATAGGTATGTAGGCAGGAACCAAACTAACCTACCTACTTATGACTAATTTACCTAGGTACATAGCAAGTGCCTCCACGTAAGTCGGTACTTCGCTTTGATCCCTGTTTTTAGTCAATAAGTAGTTGTTATGACATATTATTAATTAGCATCGTTTTAAGCTAATTTTAAAACCATAAAAATGTCTGACTCAAGCGGATAAAAGATAGGTATTGTTAAGTTTTTAAGTACTTTTTGAAAGCATAATTTATCTATACTTATAACAAATCTGTAGAGAGGTCAATTCTCTACATGTAATATATTTTCAAAATAACTATTAGTGATCGATACTGATGCCAAAAGTGCAATCAGTAAAATTTTTGTCCGTCTGTCTGTATGTTCCTTATAGAAATCTTCATACTCCTGGGCAGGTTATAGTATACTTTTCATCACACTACAATCAATAGAAGCAGAGTAGTGAAGGGAAATTTTGGGAAAACGAGAGAAGTTACTCCATTTTTTAAGCTTCCGTCGCGTGTACAGCCTTAATGGAAATCATGTATGACGGGAATATCTAAATATATAAAAGGAAAAGCTGACTGACTGACTGACTAACATATCTCCCGTATAATGTTCCACGCAGCATTGTAATGTGACGGTCCACCATCACGTTTCAATGAGACTTTGACAAGACTTTGACGATTGACGATTATTTTTACCACATTGCTTATCCACACTCGACACTGGCAAACATATTTGGCACAAGCTACTGGATTGCCATTTAAAAAAGACTTAGACTTAACGCACAGCCCAAACGGCTAAACTTAGGCACTGGAAATTTGGAAAGGACATAGCTTAGGTACCGTATGGGTGCACTAAGAAAGGAATTCCAGAAATTCCCACGGGAACGGGAATTAACGGTAAAATACTTTTGTATGAAAACTCTAAATCGCTCAAGTTAGACGCTTGAAATTTGGTATGTAGGCACTACTGAAGTACGCGAATTATTCGCGGGGCGTTCACTAGTTCTATATAAATTTGTCTAAAATATATCCCGCAACAGCATAATTTATGTCTATCTTTTATGGTTGACTCACAATACACGTGTAACTCTTGATAGCTTAACAGTTCGGAGCATTCTGATTATATTTGTTTACTCTTACGTTTATAACACTCTCACTCGTCCCTAATCTAAAAAAGTTAACATTATTTTATAAATATAAACCTTCAACTACAAAACTATATTCCCGTTAATTTCCGTTCCCGTGGGAATTTCTGGAATTCCTTTCTTAGTGCACCCCTACGGTACCTAAGCTAAGTTCAAATTTCAAGTGCCTAAGTTTAGCCGTTTGGGCTGTGCGTTGAGTCTGTCAGTCAGTTTCTCCTTTTAGATACTTATTTAGATAAAACAAATTCGCCTCCCGCTGTCTGTCCCTATGCATGCTTAGATTTTAAAAACTAAGGAACGGAATTGAATGCGGTTTTCTTGAGTAAATGGAGTGTTTCTTGAGGAAGGTTGTAATGTATAAAATAATTTTAACTTTTTTAAATGAGTGAGAGTATTATAAACGTAAGAGTAAACAAATATAATCAGAATGCTCCGAACTATTATCAGGAGTTACACGTGCTATTGTGAGTCAACCATAACAGATAGACATATGCTGTTGCGGGATATATTTCAGACAATTGTATATAGAACATTTCCATTTCAAGGCTGCACACGCGACGGAAGCTTAAAAAATGGAATAACTTCTCTCGTTTTCCCAAAATTTCCCTTCACTACTCTGCTCCTATTGATTGTAGCGTGATGAGAAGTATCCTATAACCAGCCCAGGAGTATGAAGAATAATGGTACCAAGTTTCGTTAAAATCCGTCGAGTAGTTTTTGTTTCTATAAGAAACATACAGACCGCCAGACAGACAGACAGACAGACACACATTGATGATTGCATTTTTGGCATTAGTATCGATCACAAATCACCCCCTGATAGTTATTTTGAAAATATATTTCATGTACAGAATTGACCTCTCTACAGATTTATTATATTTAAGTATAGATGATGGTGAATGAAAATAAAATTGGTACACTGCCTTTGCAGTAGTAGATACCTACCAATACCAATTTTAGGTAGGTTGTCGTTAAGATACAGGCGTTTAAACAAATAAAACTAAAAACACGTTCTGTATTATCCCTATGGGTTAAACCCATCGCCGTTATAGGGCTCAAAATACTTGTGGTAGGCAAAGCTTCATCACGAATGGTGCCTTTCACCGCATAAGTGTTGCGTAGCGAACCTAAATAGGCTCTGCAAAAGAAACCCATTGGTACACGCCTAGTAAACATAGCATCTCCTTTCCACAAGCTCGCGACTGAAAACCCATGTATCTGACTACTCGGCCACAGCCGCTCTTCTCATTATTAAGATAGCCTTAATATTATAGCCTTTCTAACGTTATCCCAAACATTGTGCATGTAGTGGCGACCCTTAATTAAGGCAGGATTTGGTGGTATTGTCTTGTGGTTCCATCGTCTTAGCCAGAAGCGCGGGCCGGAGCCACCGTGGATCGGAGTAGTGATTAAGAAGTCGTACGTAATGACAGTGCGTTATATTCAGTTGACCTGGTACTCTTTACTATGCCCTAGCCATGACAATATTACTAATGACTGTGAACTTATATACAAAGAATTACGTGCTTATCAGACGTGCTTATATCTGTCTTTGAATATAATTACCAATATAATAGCATATGTTATTAAACTATCTTACAGTTGCGTGCACTGACTTTTACGACAAGGTACGCAGTAAACCTTACGGATTGACACATATGTATAGGTAACTTGCCTTTACGAAATACATATCTAATCACCCACAAAACACTGGACCTTCGTTAGCCCTTGTCGTGAGTACAACAACAAAAGATATAGCAATAACTATTATTAGATTGGGTAGGCAAAATACTAAGGTAGGCAGTTTCTTTTTGCCTGTATCGTGTGCACGCCACTGCTATCTTTCTATCTTCAGGTTCATATGTGGCCTCGCCACACAGGACTTCGCGCGTCGCTATATTGTATTGTACTCTATTGTTAATTCTACCTCGTGTGTTCATAAGTTTTGAGACAAACTTTGTACTCAAAAAAAAATAAAAAATGTTACTGGCTGATAATTTTTTCTTTTTCCAATTTTGAATTTGGAATGTTAACTTTTAATTTTTATGATTGACAGATTCATTTCTTTTAATTTTCTCGCGATGGAGGGAACTAAAGAATTACGTGCGACCGTTATTTCGCTACATAAGGTAGGAAAAAAACCAATGGAGATTTTCCGTGAGATGAAAACTTTTGGAGTGAGCCGTAACTTCGTGTATTACACTATTAAACGATACAAGGAGACAAGTTCTTTGCAAGATCGTGAAAGAAGTGGTCGGCCACGCTCTGTGAGGACGCCTGCGAACATCAAAATCATCAGAGAGAGACTTCGCCGAAATCCATGTCGCACTCAGAAGAAACTCGCTCTGCAGACTAATATTTCGCGCGTTTCAGTGAACAGAATACTGAAATATGATCTGAAGGTAAAGGCGTATAGCCGTAGGAAAGTTCACTTTTTAAACGATCGCCTTCGTAAATTGCGACGCGAACGTTGTCCAATACTGCTTAAGAGACACGATGCGAGGAAGATACTCTTCACCGATGAGAAAATCTTTACTGTCGAAGAAAAGTTCAATCGACAAAATAATAAAGTGTATGCCAAAAGTAGCAAGGATGTCCCAGCTTCAGCACGGAATGTCTCGCGGTCTCATCATCCGGCCAGTGTGATGGTATGGTGGGGAGTTTCGTACGAAGGTGTCACTCCACTCCATTTCTGCCAAAAAGGCGTCAAGGTGAAAGCCAAGAATTACCAAAGTGACATCTTAGAGTCTGTCGTGAAACCCCTGTCTCATACTTTATTTCACAATAATGATTGGGTTTTCCAGCAAGACTCGGCGCCATCCCATAAGGCAAAATCCACCCAAGCTTGGTTGCGAGAAAATGTTCCGGCCTTCATCGCGGCGGACGAATGGCCCTCCTCCAGTCCCGACCTCAACCCGCTTGATTATTCTTTATGGACGGAATTAGAGCTCAGGGCCTGCCGAAAGTCCCACCCAAACTTGGAGTCATTGAAGCGAGCCCTTGTCCGAGAAGCAAAGCTAATTCCGCTGGAAAAGATTCGTGCCGTAATTGATGACTGGCCAAATCGTCTAAGGGCCTGTATTAAAAACAGGGGCGGTCATTTCGAATAACAATTATATTTTATTGTTGATAAGTGTCTATTTAATGTGCACGGAAAATTTTAGAAATATAAGTAAATTATTAAAAAAGTTATGCAACTTTTATTTCGTCTCAAAACTTATGAACACACGAGGTATATTGTGTATGCCTCGTTATAAATGTAAATAAATTTATAAACGCGACAATTCGGATCGATGTTTGGGCGTTTTTTTCTGTTTCTTCATGCAGTTGCGTGAAAATTAAAATCTGTTCAGTAATTACTGAACAGATTTCAATGCAAACATTACAACAAATAGTTAGGTAGTAAAGATGTTTTTCAATATATTATGGAGTTCCTAAGAATAATTAATTTACAACTCACTTGATAAGAGCTACTGACCTGGTGGAACTGATATCACTATAGCTGCTGTTTAAACATGGGGACAGCGAACGGGGTAGTGTCGGACTCTTACCGACTAAACCCCCGAGATGACCTCCGTGTCGCAAGCACGGCGGGTCCCGGGAGTACCCGAAGGAATTGCATCAGTACCCAAGCGATCGGTCCTGTCGGACTCCGGCTCGGGGCAGACGGTGGTGTGTCTGCCCCAGCGACCTCCTTCACCGGCGGCAGTTACCAGGCCATAGGGTAACAGCCGCCCTTCTCGGGGCCGCCCAAGCATGTGTCGGGAACCCCACTCCGACATCCACGACCCTTTTTAGGACGCCTTATACGCCAGGCAGGGGATACCGTAGTCCTATTATTATACGCCCGGAAGTACAGGGCTGGCGGCGGGACGGTCACAAACCGACCGCCCCGCCGCCGGCATCGGACCCCGGATCTCGTGGGGTCTGACATCTTCCATTCCTCCGGCCGCAGAGGATAGGGAGCGCAGCGCACCGCAATACTGACTCCTCTTCCCCTGCGGCCCCTCCACGCCGCCATCTAGCGGTGACGGCCCCGCAAGGGCGCGGAGGATAGGGACAGCGGCGGTCGAAATACCGACTGTCCTCTCCCCCCGCGGCCTTCAGTGCGGCTGAGTCATGGGACGCAGCCTGACCGCTTGTCTGCGGGCTCAAAAACGAGCCCGGACAGCGGTCCCTCTCGGGCCAGCCAGTCTGCAACAGACCGGCCCCGTGGATACCTCTTAGCTTCGCCGGATGCCCCTACCCGGGTACTAAGCCCCCTCGCCACGACAAGGCCCCATAGAGGTGGATGGCTCTATACTCCCTTTATAAAATAAAAATACACTTCACGCCTTTTAATCCCAAAGTGGGGTAGGCAGAGGCACTTGCTAAAGCAAATGCCCACGGTTCACCAAGCGTATTTAACCCAACGTGACAGGGGGTGAGCCCATCGCCGTTATAGGGTTCACACACCTTGTGGTGTGCGGGTTTCATCACGATGTTGTCCTTCACCGTACGAGCGTTGCGTTGCGTACATAGGCTCTGAAAAAGAGTCCCATTGGTACACGTCCAGTAGCCGGACTCGAACCCGGACCTCCCGGTTACAAGTCAAGTATCCGACCAACTGGACCACAGACGCCTAAAACTCCCTTTATAATAAGTAACCATATTGTAGCTATGCTATGGACGGCAGAAAAGGTAGCGCATAGTTTATTTCATGTCGAATTTTCCTTAGAAACAGGATAAACAGCGGGTAACACAGTACTGGAGTACTAGTCTATAATGAAATATGTAGGTATATATCGCTCTTCCCCGAGCAACATTGACGTATTTGCAAAAAAGTATGAAATCAAACTGTAAATGACACATTATTAATCCAATTCAATTATAATTAACTAGCTGACCCGGCGAACTTCGTACCACCTAACAGTTAATGAATGTCGTGTTACCTTTTAGCTGAACTAATTTAGGCTTTGGTGAACGTAATACACTGATACAAAATAATGTTAATGTAGATAGAAACATCAAAGTATTTTGTTATGATTAATTATGATGAATACATATAGAAACAGAAAAAAAAATGAAGTACTTGAAGACACATGTCAGAAAAAAAATATTCAAAACTATGTTGTGCAGATTGGGACACACTCGGGAATTTTTATTCAAGACCTTATGGTAAACGACAATCTTTGTTTTGTGGTCAGGCGCAAGAACAAACAAAGCGGATGGTTTGCCGACACGTGAGCATGCCACGTACAATTGTCCATGAGAAAAACATGCATTTTCTAGATTGTGGCCACAAATAAGTAGTCAAGGATTGACCCTGTGTTTTGTTGATCGTCATGGCGAAGGCAAGACGAATCGGGAATTGAATTCGTTTAAACTCAAAGGAAATATCCGTTGGGATCGTCGGAATCCTTGGAATAAGAACTTCCTCATCTTTAAATTTTCCTTTAAGTATGGACGCGTAAATCACATTGCCCATCAGATTTCTTATCACCAAACGCGTTCCATTGCACAGTTTGGATTAAATTTCTAAGCATAATAACTACCGAGCCAACCTTTAGTTGTAAAAGCAGGCACATCCAAGGAGTTTAAAAATTCATTTGGATAAATTAGTGTCTTCTTCTTGTTTTGTTACACAGTCGATAGATTTGAATGAATACAGAGTACCCACGACTTGATGTTGAATAATAAAATTGAGGTCATGTACAATATCTTTATTTGTAGCGGCCAAAACCACCAAATATGTACCATATGTGTATGTTGACAATAGTCTATGTCTCGAAATTGGTCTCGAAAGGTAAGCTATTGCTTATCAAGAAAAATCATAGATAACCAATAAAAAGACATAAAATCGAACCAGTAGTTCCTGAGATTAGCGCGTTCAAGCAAGCAAACAAACAAACAAACTCTTCAGCTTTATAATATTAGTATAGATTTAGATGCATTTACTCTTTTGTTAACCTGTAGAATTATTGATAGGTATTATTTTCAGAAATAAAAAAATATTTAATAAGTAAATAATTTACGAGCGTCTGTGGTCGAGTTGGTCGGATCCTTGACTTGTAACCGGGAGGTCCCGGGTTCGAGTCCGGCTAGGCTAGTGAAGGACAACATCGTGATGAAACCCGCACACCACAAGGTCTGTGAACCCTATAACGGCGATGGGCTCACCCCCTGTCACGTTAGGTTAAATAAGCTTGGTGAACCGTGGGTATTTGCTTTAGCAAGTGCCTCTGCCTACCCCTCTTTGGATTAAAGGCGTGAAGTGTATTTATTTTTTTAAATAATTTACACAAATTAATGTTTAAAAAACATATAACAGTCCTCAACTTTCGAGTCATCTTACAAAAAATCTGAACGCACACATGAAGAAAAAGTCAAAGTCAACATTCTTTATGTTAATTTAGCGGCAAGTTTAGTAATATGCTCTGCCCATTGCAGTTTGGAATCTATAGTAACACCTAGAAAGACAGACTCCAAACTCTTACTTTCTAATTGGATACTTGTATCAATCTTTTTAACATTTGGTAGAATTTTTTTTTGTTTTTTTAGTATTCAATAAAAGATTGTTACAAGTAAACCAATCGAGGACTTTTGACAGTGTTTCATTAATGCCCTCTGTATTAACATTAGTGCGATTTACTTCAAATATCAACGAGGTGTCATCAGCGAACAATACTATGTCAGCGTGTTTCTCTACCATTGAAGGGATATCGTTAATATATACCAAAAATAAGAAAGGTCCAAGTATTGATCCCTGAGGTACGCCTAGTTTTACTTCAGAGCCACCAGATCTAATTCCATCAATATCTACATATTGCTTACCATTATTTAAATAAGAACTTATGATTGACAGATCAGCCACACCATAGTTTTTTTTTTATTTTGAAATTAATATTTTTGAGTCTACACAATCAAATGCCTTTGAGAGGTCGCAAAAAATGCCAATGGCATCTCTTTTGTCCTATCAAGAAGAAAAATATGCTTTACTACAGCTACACCTGCGTCAGTGGTTGATCTGCCTTGAGTAAAACCATATTGCTTTGAGTGCAATAAATTATTACTTACAGAATAAAAAAGCAATTGGTTCAACATAAGTTTCTCAAATATTTTACTACATACAGGTAAAATAGCAATTGGCCTATAATTGTTTCTATCTTCAGAATCACCAGATTTGAATAGAGGTATTACTTTACTTAGCTTCATTAGATCTGGGAAAACCCCTTTCTTAATAGATACATTGAAAATTACAGCTAAAAATAATCACAGTAATTACGGAGCTAATAGTCTTTACCGACATACCCCACGAGTCCTGTCTTTTTAACATTTAAAGAGTGAAAAGTTTTTGTTACATCATAAGCAGTAACTTGTCCAAATGTGAAATAACCTTGAGGAGGTGTAACATTATTTGATAATAATTGTTCAGCGCTGGAAGCACTAGAAGCCAGGTTTTTGGTACCGACCAAGGGTATGTCAGTAAAAAACTCTTCAAATTTGTTTACAATATCTTCTTTGTTATCAAGTAGTTTGTCTCCTAGTCTTAATTTTATATTATTCTGTCTATTAATATTTTTTCCAGATTGTTCACTAATTACTTGCCATACAGTCTTTACTTTGTTACTTGAGTTTTCAAGTTTTAACTTGATTTAAAGGGCTTTAGCTGCTTTACAAATATTTCTAAATATTTTAGAGTATTGCCGGACGTAATGAGAGAACTTTTCATCCTGGCTATAAGCTTTTTGTGCGTAAAGATCGTAAAGGTTCCTACGAGAAATGTGCAAGCCAGGAGTTGCCCAGTCATTAAATTTACCTTACACTTATTAGATATTTTTATAGGAAAAGTGCTTTCATGTAGGTCATGGATAACATTAATTAGCTGACACGACATTTTATTTGGATCTTCATCATTAAAGTTGGAATTATACATTGCAAGTTCAATTTGCCTACTGAATCTATCTAGTTTCTTTGCAGTGATGGGTCTCGATCTTCTTGGGGTGGGTCTGGTCTTCCTGACTGCCGGAACTACAATTTCTTGACCACTGTGATCAGATTCTAGACAGTTGATGATCCTCTTTGAACTTAGGTCTAGATTGTAAAATATATTATCTATACAGGTTGCAGAAGTTGGTGATATTCTTGTTGGCTCGTGGAAGGCATTTATCAGCCCATAACAAGTAAACAGAGATAAAAATCGTGTTGCTGTCAAAGAATTTACTAAAATGTCAACATTGAAGTCACCACATACTACAACCTGTTTTTTGCTTGTAGAAAGCCGACTAAGGACTTCTTCCATCGCAGATTCAAACACCGCAAAATCGGAGTTTGGAGGTCTGTATACAGAAACAATAATATGACTACTTAACTCTATACACGCCAGCTCGATAGTGCGTTCAACAGATAGACATACTATGTCTTGTCTAGATTTACATTCAAAGTATTTTTTAACAAGAATTAATGAGCCACCTCTCTGAGAGTGCTCTCTGCTGAAATACATGCTTTTACAATCATAGTTACTTAAGTGATGAGCCATATTACATTTGTGTATCCAATGTTCTATCGCACAAAGGATATCTACATTTTCACTATTTAAATAAAATTCAATAGAATCTATTTTGCTGGGAAACCCTTGAATGTTCTGATGAACGATTTTCAAATTATATTGGCTTCCCGTTGTCAGTTGAGGCTGTTTAAACAGTCTCCGTTTCCATGCAAGTTATTGTTAGTACATATACTAACCAATGTCTCATTTTGTGCCTGCGTTGTAATTTCTACAACTGAATCACAAGAGATATTATAATCTCCATGTCCATGCAAATGATTGTTAGTACATATACTACATATAATATACTATAAGATAGCAATGAAGCTAACTGTCGCATTTCATTTGCAGTTAGATATATCCTATCTCTAGTCAATTTAAAAGATTTGATAAAATGATTACATTCAAAGTAATGTATGTCATTAAATGTTGTCATATGGTGAATAAACCTATTTATGTCATAAATTCTTTGGTTCAAATGACTAGAAGCATTTCTTATGAATGGAAAGGAACTTATTATTATTTGTGGACTGTTAACATTATGTTTCTTCTCTATTAGAATGCCCATTAATTATCATTAATCTTTTCACACAATTTTTTGTAATATTTTTGCTATTACCTAGCATAATTACCATAGATGCATCTTCCGAACACCGATGTTGTCTAATACATTCACATAAATTATCAATATTTGTATTTGGATAACAGTAATTATTTACCCTGTGCTTCGTGTGATCAGAGAGCAAGGATCCAAAGGCATGCCCAATACTATCAGAAAAGACTATGGTTTCTCTGCATCGCTTATCATTTTGTTTGGTCTGACTTGTCGCAGTCATCGTTATCTTGTTTAAAAAAAACTCTCTTCGCCTACGATACTCGGACCTTTTAAGGAAGTGCTTTATTTTATTACTTGTGTGTCAAATCTGTTAGACTTTTTGCTAACAGATTAATCTTAGAATTGACAACTTTGCATTTCGAATGGTAAATGATATTTTTATTGAAAATTGAAGAAAATATAAAATTATTTGACCCGTATTTTTTTATTCAACGTGAAAATAATGTTTTCATTCATGATTTTAACTTTAAATATTCATTTTTTTTGAAAGAGCGTAAGCGCCATATGACGTCACTATTATGGATACACAGATCAAACATAGATAGAAAAGAAAACTATAGCTGTCAATGTCAATTTTCAAGTTGTAGTCTGTGCAGATCGTTGTTTTGTTTACTTTTGCTGTTAAAAAGGTGTGTTTATTTATTTGCTAGCCACGTCGAGTCAGAGTAATATTACTCCTAACATTGCTTTTTCTCTCGTTCGGGTTGATGCATTTTTTATCGATAGTAGCGAAATAGCGTGATTTTAGGTTTATTCCAAGAATAGGTGGGATGAAAAAAAAATAACCTATTTTTGTTTGTTTTGAAACTGACGATTCTGCTGTCACTAATATTGTCAATTTTATTGATGTGTAAAAAAATATGGATAGGCTTGAATTCCAACTATTTCGCACAAAGTAATGACGTCATCATACATATTTCACATTTTACGTAATATCTCCGAATTTACGCATCTAAAAAATATAATATTTTTTGTACAGTATCCTGAAACGAAAATACAGAAACGGTTTTTTTATTTATACTGCTTATTAGGTATGCAAAGTTGTCAATTAAGCTCCTCTCTATCCAAGTCAAGTTTGACACGTAGTTGCGACAATTCCTCTATAGTTTTTTTTAGTTCTAATGTAAGATTAATATTTTTCCTTCTTAGTCCAAGTGATTTTAAAAGACAATTATTTTATTGATAAGTTTTTAATTGTCCTCGGCATATTTCTCTTACATTTAATGTACTTTTTTAATTTATTTCGACTCATAACACTGGGTCCAATACTCAAATTAATATTATTATTTACATTATTCATGTTATTTTCTGCACATTTACACTCCCGTTTGTTATATTTTATAAACTTACCATTTGGCTGCTACTCGTCATGTCCAGTATTTTTGTTTCCAGAGAGTTGTTACAGCATTTGACAGGATTGGACAAGAAATGTTTGGCATGTAAATTGCATGTAATAAACAAATCAGCATTTATTGAAATTCGTTAATTATTCAGTTTTCATTTCACAAATATCGAGTATTAATTGTTTTTAATATGTATTCTACTATTCGGGCGTGTGACAAATCCAACGAATCAAAAAACATGAAAATTGGTTCAACAGATCTCGAGTAATAAGTTTTGTAACAAACCCGTCTTTGTGTTATATATACCTACAGGGCGTCTCACGACCATGCCACATGGAGGGAAAGTACCTTAAATATTGTAGATAGAACATTTTAATGAATTATTTATTTTAATTTCAAAAACAATTTTTAATTTTCAAAAAACTGCATTTATAGATTTTTGAATAATTACACGTTTAAACCGGGAATCGAACCCGCTACACGAGAAAACAATCACCCTGTAGCTTTATCATACCGATCGAAAGGTTCATCAGAAGGATTATTTATTGCTAAGTAACATGGCGTCAGAAATAAAAGGAAGACCATGAATTTTAACTACCTACAATATTTAAGGTACTTTCCCTCCATGTGGCATGGCCGTGGGACGCCCTGTACATTAGTGTGTAAATATAGAATTATTAAGTACCTATACATATATATAATAGATATGTATATAATAGAAAATAGAAGAAGATGTAAAAAACAATTATTCCAAAACTAAGTTGGCAGCACATGTGTACGGGTTGGTACCGACATAAATGTTATTGGTTGGGGAATAAGATAAGACGGTTTTGATGATATAAATTATAATGAGATAATAAAGGTAAAAACTGGTAACAGTTGTAAAAATTAATAACTTGGTAATAACTAACTTCATGGTCTACTTCAGTTATCGCGGGATTATGGTGACCCACGATAAACTGTTGGTAAATAACTTAATGGTCTAAATGAGTTAACGCGGGTTGATGGTAAAACGCGAACTGACCGCCCACTCAATGTGTCGGGTTCAATGTACTTCGTACATACTGAGGGGGGGGGGGGGCATAAACATATACTTATCGATGATGGGGTTCTAAATGAATGATGGTTGGTGCATTATTATAAACAATATTACGGTAGTTAATGACCAAGAAACTTAATAATAATATGAAATTATTTTTACAAAGAAATCTTAAATATCACTTCACTTCACTGAATTTAAACTTATTTAAACGATTTAAAGGAGGCATCGGTGGTGGCGGTGATGGCGGGGGCACTAGGCTGGTCATACTCTGTGCCCTGAGGGGGCGCGGCGCACGGTGCTCAGGCGGCGTGCGATGTTCCTCAGGAGACGGGGGCCACACGCGCGCTGGGCTTCTAGCGACTGGGGGCATGGCCATTTCTGTCATCTCTATGTGCGGAGTGGCTCTCTGGAGTTGGTTCCGTCGCTTTCGAGCCTTAATGACGATGTAGCATAGGCATCCTATCAGGCCTATGCTCGCCAAACCGTAAATGCTGGTATAGTGGTGAATATCATGGATGGATAAAGCGTCGTCATTGTCATCCCGTCTCATAATATTCGTTTTCATCTGCTCTATGTGACTTTGAATTTCACT
>SJJU01070613.1:0-34771 GCA_012932125.1 Conopomorpha cramerella | reverse complement strand
TGAAGCCGCAAAAATTCGTCAAGTTACAAAATAAGGGTCTATTCATCTGACGCAATATGAAATACGCTTAACGCCAACAATTAATGGTTGCTGATTGATCGCTTGCAATATCATTAGCCGAAATCGTGATGACTCTACACGCGTTACGGTATGCACGCTTCACTCACGACTCTTACACCTTCGTAAAAGGTTTGTAAGTAGGCGTTAGTACTTTTACAACGTGTCTCAATATAAGGTGCAAATGTGGAACGTAAATATAATTGTATGTGCTGTATTTCTTTTAATACATGACAAAAGGTTGAGTTTGTCAATCAGAAACCACCTTATACACACACACACACACACACACTTCACGCATTTTAATCCCAAAGCGGGGTAGGCAGAGTCACTTGCTAAAGCAATTGCCCACGGTTCACCAAGGGTGTTTTACCCAACGTAACAGGGGATGAGCCCATAATACCCACTTCCTTTTAATAGGCTAATTAACACATAAAAAATCAAATAATAAAATTAATTAAGCTGACACTAATAGAAGTGTTTTTAATTAGGGATTCAAAGGCGTGAAGTGTATTTTCATTTTTTATTACGATCCGAAAATATCGATTTAAATATAGAAAAGTAGATAATTACTCCAAAAATTCATTATCTAAAATACAATTTTCAAATTCAAAATTTCTTTATTTCATCGTTATAAGATATACAGTAGCATAACACAAAGCTTGATATAACGTAATTTCATATTATCATAATTCCTCTTCACGCATGTTCTTAGGTCTGTGTAAAACAAGAAATAGCAGTAAAAGCAGATAGAATGTCCGATAGAATCAAACATGACATCTCTAGGTCAGTAATATCTGCCAACACCAAGCATGATGGTGGTCAAGCGATTGCTTATGCGCAATATAAAAAAAAAACATGTTGCCAAAGGTTCTGCCCAACTCAAGGACGTGCGTTTACGTACGTATGTACCTATGTTAATACATTAGGATTGCAACACGCTTCCTTCACACAATGTGTGATGAAATGACCCCCGCTATCTCGATGTCAACGTTGAAATCAAAACATTTGCAACATTTTTGATTCTGTACACTTAGTTTTAGGTAAACACGGCGATATTACGTGTGCGCCGTAGGTACGGATGGAGATGGACCTCCAGGGTGGCCTGTACCCAGCAGTGGATGTCATTCATAAGAACTATCTGCTGTCATTAATAAGCGTCTGTAGTTCAGATGGTCGGATACCTGACTTGTAACCGGGACGTCGCGGGTTCGAATCCGGCTAGTGGACGTGTACCAATGGGATTCTTTTTCAGAGCCTATGTACGCAACGCCACGCTCGTACAGTGAAGGACAACATCGTGATGAAACCCGCACACCACAAGGTGTGTGAACCCTACAACGGCGATGGGCTCAACCCCTGTCACGTTGGGATTAAAAGGCGTGAAGTGTATTTATTTTTATGTTATTTTTTAACAAAGGAAGAATTAGCGAAATCGGTCCACCCGTTCCGGAGTTATAACATTACAACGAGAAGTGGCATTGATTTTTATACATATGGATGGAATGTTTTCGTTAAAAAAAACACATACTGAACGCAGGTTAGGTAATTTGCTAAGCAAAAATGCCCTTTCTAACTAAATGTCATAGGGGGTAGCCCTATCGCAGCTACGATTCACACACGGCGGATTTTATCGCGATGTTTTCCTTCACTTATTATGTTATAAACGCTGAGAGAAACCTAAACCGAGCAGTGGAAGAATATTAACCGATATTATGTTACGTGTTCGTTAACTTGTTAACTGTTAAAAAGGGACCCGGTCGGAATCGAACCTAGAAACAACCAATTCTATAACAAGGTACGAAATTTAGTAATATACTAGCTGTCCCGGCAAACAATTATTTTGCCTTAGAAAGATTTGTGCCCGGTGTATTGAATGAAATACACCTTTTAAACCTTCCCTGGACTTCTACGTGTGATTCAAGACCAAAATTAGCCAAATCGGTCCAGCCATTCTCGAGTTTTAGCGAGACTAACGAACATCAATTCATTTTTATATAATAGAGATAGGTAGTTTTTAGTAATAAAAGTAAATTCAAATAATTTATTCTTCATCATTATAAGTGCTATAACATACAGATATACAGTAGCATAACACAAAGCTTGATGAACTTCATTTATGACTTTAAAGTCGCAGAATGACTTAAAAGTCGCTTTTATCAAAAATAATCTGCGTTCTTGGTCCTGGTCTTCACTTGTCAAATCCTGATTTCCTTACTATGGGACGTTGAAATATGTTCTTTGCGACAAAAAAAGACTCATCGATATCGCTTTATGAACGACGAAGTTATTCGCGATCAAATATAAAAAAAATACTGTCAAATTCAAGAGAACCTCCACCTCTTTTGTAAGTAGGTTGAAAACAGAAGTCAATGTAAGTATATTATATGTTGTTGGCGTCATAAAAATGTGTTTTGTATTCAGCTCGGTTATCACTTCCGCGTCTCGACTACGCTCATTCATACGTTTCGTTCTAATAATAAATACTTACTAACTAATTATATTCATGAGTTGCTGATTAGTATTTTTTCCTGATTTTTATTAATGTTATTCCTACTATATATATTACTGGTGATGTCCTGGCCGAAGGTAGCGTGAAAAGTACTCGAAACCGGAGGTCATGTATGAAAAGATGTATGAATGTAGATGAAGCGAAAGGAGTATGTCAGGATCGTGACAAATGAAGATCTGTAGTCTCTGCCTACCCCTCTGGGAGACAGGCGTGAAGTGTATGTATGTATGTATATATTACTATAAATGCGAAAGTAACTCTGTCTGTCTGTCACGCTTTCCCGGTTAAACCTTTCAAGCGATTTTGATAAAATTTGGCACAGATAATCTTTAGACCCTGACAAAGGACATAGGCTACTGTTTATCCCGATCCTGTGGGATGCGTCACTAAATAGAGGGTGTTATAGTTTATATGAAGTACTACAACAAACTACACAAATGAAATCGCGAAGTGTCCGCTAGTTCCCAATAATAGGCAGTGTAAGTTTATAACAAGTTGTTATCTTTGAAACAGAGTAGCTGTTTAGTTTTTCGTTACTGATTTTCGATGTGAAGTTGTATGTTCGAATTAATCTGGAAAATTCTTCTCTTTGACCCGAGAATACACTTACCTTTGAGCCTGTGAGATGTTTACGATTAAAAATCCTCATAATTACAGTGCGTAATAACTTTTACACGTGCGTTTAGTTGTAAATAGCGATGGATATATATTAATTATATAAGGTTTGATAGTGTCGGTCGTTGACCCGGCAGCATCGGACACTACCACGTGACCTAGCCCCTGATAACACACTCTTAGTTTCCAGTTAGAAAACACACGCCAATGTGCGTAGTATATCGCACAGTTCCGGCTTTGCAGTATACCTACGCAAATGTATATAGTATAACTTATGTATAAGCTGCGCGGTTTTACTTACTTCTCATTCCGTTCCCGTGGGAATTTCGGGAATTGATTATAAACTAGAAAGAATATCCAAGTGTAGTACTTGTAAGGTTTTCGGGATAAAATATATCCTCAGTTATTTAGAGAGTGTATCTATTTTTTATTTAGCTTGAGTAGCTTTCTAATGATGAAAGAAACAAAGCGAAAACCGTTTGTAAGGGAATAATAAGTAATTTTTAGTCTCATACGAAAAACACTATAAAGTTTTTAATAAAACTTGCAATAATATATCTTACGCATCGGTACAACATATAGGCAGTAATTTGACCCGAAATTCCCACGGGAACGGGACAAACTGCGTGTAACACCATCAGGGTACAAACAGCTAATACATATTAAAGCTCTCGGAAATCTGTCGCAGAATGATTTCTCACGCATATCCATTTTGAAGTTAGAAAAAAAAACTAAACTTGGCTAAAGGGTGTAAAGACTTACTTAGAAAAGAACCTTTTTTTATCAACCACCCTTCAATATTAATGGGGAAATTTATTTGACGTTTTTCTGACAGATTTTCGTGCTTAGAACTGTCATTACTGTCAAACTTTGTTATTTTGGAAGGTTGTTTTTATGTACAATATAAGGTTTGTTATTATAACCTGCACGAGTTGTGTCCTCGAAACGTTTAATTAAATTATTATTTTTGTAACATTTAAGGTTTCCCACTTTTTCAAAGCGGAAATACCTGTTGCGTAAGACCCGTTTCGCGTAACGTTTACTTGTTGACACAGCTCCGCAAACACCGACACCGATTTATATAAAATGTGTTTTAATATTTGCCAAAGAAAAGTAACCAATTGACGCACCATTTATGACTAAAATAACTACTGTACATTACCTAACACGGCGTGTAAAAGGACCTCGAGCAATAGAAACGTTGTTGGGCTCGTCAATATTAACAACTTTTACTACGACGACAATGCGGAGAAACACAACATTTTTTGTTTCTCTATCCATGGAGACGTATGGGCAAAACAAACAATTTGAGATGACATTTTGAAATTGAATTTTATTTTTCATTTCCCCGCATTGTCGCCGTAGTAAAAGTTGTTCATATTGACGACCCCAACAACGTTTCTAAGACCGTTGCTCGGGGTCCTTTTACACTTTTACAGCTGTTCTGTGCTATAACTAATAGCAATTCATGTTATACTGTGCTTCAACATATTAAAAAAGAGTATTTTTACACAAATGTTTTACTCGCAGGTAGCGTTATATTAACCCCATATTTTCCATGCCCGTTCATTCAGTCGTTGTGGTTTGGTTTGTTTAGCCAATATACATCATTAACAGTAGGTATTTCTCTGCTATTATATACATATAAACCTACCTCAAGAACCACTCCATCTATGACAGAAGACCGCATAAAAATCATATAAATATACATAGGGACAAACAGCGGGAGGCGACATTGTTTTATACTACGTATTGATTACCACCTTATCTAACTTACGTTATGAAATTACAAACATATTTTTATTATTTCCATGAGTTTTTAACCTAACAAACTCTCAATTGTGACTCTGAGATGCCCTTTGCCATTGATCGCCGGCCCTGGCGTATCATTAGTTGTTACATTGTATTAGCAAACAACATTGGTTAACTATTCCCCATTGGAACGCATCACAATTAAAGCAGGCTCACTCTCAGAAAGTCCCAGAGAGTTCGAATTAATTTGGAAAATTCTTCTCTTTGACCCGAGAACACACTTAACTTAGACCCTTCTAAGTACATTATAGCAACTCAAATAAATAGTAAGGAAAAAGAAATCGCCTTCTCCATTCAAGAACTATCAGCTGATGAAGTTTGTATAATAACACTGCATCATTTTTTTTTCGGGACATTTTTACCGGCTGATATGTATTTCAGACGGATGTACATAAACACTGAACTTATTAGGTATTTCCGGATCAAGCTGTCATTTTATTTATTCATATATTTATTTACTAACCGTTTTTTGTGTAACAAAATATAGTTGTTAATTGGTTAACTATACATCACTGGGACGCATCACAAATTTAAGCAGGCTTGAATTCTCTCAGCAAGTCTCAGAGTCTGTGTTTCCTGCGCAGTACAGTCTGAAGGTCTACGAGTCACTGGTGTGAATAGGTACCTAATGTACAAGTGTGCTCCATCGTAGACCACATCGCTGCTTAACATCAGCCAGGATGGTGGTCAAACGCTTGTTCATTCAGTAATATACTTTGTAACTTTGGCCAGTCCAGTGGACTCCTGCGTACGTTATAACCACACTGGATTCTAGAATCCAGTTTAAATCCCGTATATTCTGAAACAAACACTTATCAGGTAAGTTTTATGTTTCATCTCATTCTAATGACAAATGTCAAAAAGAGAAAAAAGGGCCTGAAGCATACATAAACATGCATTGATGTTTCGTGTAAAATCCTTTTGCTATTATCCAAACACGATCCCACGTTATGCACAACAAATAAACAGTATAGCGGAAACATTATACATATGTGAGCACCTAAACAGATGTCACCGCACTGTAAGATTTACACGAGGCCCAGATTCGAAATAGTGCTTACAACGAACCTAACACAACCAGCATACGTTGATCTATCTCACTAAATCAACGACATACACCACAAGAACATATTGTATTGCGTCTAGCTCGAGCAATACGAGGCGAAAGATATAATACGCTCCACATTATACATTCGACTACCTATTATTGTGACATTGGCCCTACTGTCCCCACTGGCGACCAATACGCGTTGGTCCCCGTCTCCCGTGGGCGCACCGCGCGCCCGCGTGCCAATGAGACGTGGCGCAAGCGGTCACGTGGTGGTGCGAGGTTGCGCGTACGCATCTGTGTAGTACACGGTGGTACTTCTGATGTCGGTCATTGCCCTTTAGACAGTACGTAAAAAAAAGAGCGCGAATTGTTTATGGTCTGTTTTTTTTTCGTGTATTACGCCAATCGGCGATAAATATTTATTCCGCCTGTGATAAGCGATGACTTATGTTATATGCCTATTTCGCTTGAGTGTTATCGCGAAATGAGCTCGTTTTGTTCCTCGTTCCTTACACACTGTTCAATACTAGATATTTTATTTTAGCTCGGCCGAGTACATGTGCTACTATCTAGATAAGGCTATCTTAATTCTCTGTTAAATAATATATTTTTTATTCAATGTCAAATAGTTAACACAGTGCCTAACCTACCTAAATAATTTTCCTATCGTTGACGTCACGCCTCTCCTACGAATATTTGGGCGGAGTTAAAAATAATGTGGCAACAGCCTATTGGATTATTTTTTCTAAAATTGTTTCAATAAATATGTAAACTTCAGTTGTCAGATTGGAAGTGAGACAAAAGGCATCATGACAAATTGTAAGATTGAAAAAGGCGACTTTATCGCCTACAGCTTCTTCCAGGTATTTTTTTGACATTTTTCTGACAGATTTTTGGGCTTAGAACTGTCATCACTGTCATACTTTCCAAACCAATTTGACAGTAATGACATTTATTAGCCCTAAAATCTGACAGAAAAACGTCAAAGAAAATTCCCCATTATGTCCTTATGACAGGTTTTCTCATCGCGTCACAATAATTAAATTTTCAAATACAACTTCAAACAGGGTCTTACAAGATATTATCTGAATCTTATTGGTTTACTACACACATCAAAAGTAGTATTGCTAGCTGTAGTATTGCTGCTTACTAAATAGATGGTGCATTTTATAGATATTTTAGTTGCACCCCTGCACGAACACGACAAACCTTTATCTACACACTATTAGTATATAACACGTTGGAGACGTTTGTGGTCCAGTTGGTCGGATACTTGACTTGTAACCGGGAGGTCGCGGGTTCGAGTCCGGCTACTGGACGTGTACAAATGGGACTCTTTTTCAGAGCCTATGTACGCAACGCAACGCTCGTACGGTAACGGACAACATCGTGATGAAACCCGCACACCACAAGGTGTGTGAACCCTATAACGGCGATGGGCTCACCCCCTGTCACGTTGGGTTAAATACGCTTGGTGAACCGTGGGCATTTTCTAATTAAGCAAGTGCCTCTGCCTACCCCGCTTTGGGATTAAACGGCGTGAAGTGTATTTATTTTATTTTAGCATATAACATGTAAATTGTTTTGCGATATTTAGTTTATTTATATATTCATTAAAGTCTTCACTAATGCGCCCCGAAAGAATACCAGCGTCACGTCCAACCGAGGCAATACGCTGAGTCGGCGTCTCTTTTTTGCTGACAGACACAGGAACGATAGATAGGCATGCTGCATTTAATATGCACTGTATGTGTAATCTATTGTACTGACTAAAATAAAAAAGTCAGACCCCCAAATATATTAGATCCGGTCAGTTCTAATATGAATATTGTTATACACACATCAAAAGTGTCTAGGGATCAAGAACATTTTTAGCTCTAAAAATCAATCTAATTTATATAAATCAAAACTAATCTTCTGGATTGGTCCCCTACCTAATTCCCCGTGCCTGTATCATTGACTTATCACCACATTTTGAATAAATTATGAATGAATTCAGTTTTTGTAAAATATATTCTTGATTGCAATCTTCTAAAATGTACTTGATCCCTAGACACTGATGATGTGTATATGTATTGATTATGTACCTAGCAAGCCTATGTAGTAATAGAACGTTTATCATTCGTTCATGTCCGTACAGAATTGCATCACAATAGATACGGTAATTTTCAAGTTACTTTTTAGATTGCTATTGTGATTGGTAAAAAGATATAATAATATTTTCACTTGCGTATCGTGAATCCTGTAATACTTGCATAATAATGTAAAATATATTTTTCCTCACATTATCTCACATGTTCATGCACATACTTAGAATGTGATAAGAAATACCTACACTGCCTTCAACATGTAGAAAATAACAGATTACAATACGATTATTAAGAAATAAGGCATTTTACTTTTTTTTTTATCTTGTGTCGAAATATTGAATGAAAATTCTATATGCCGCAACTGTAGTTATACCTAAATAATTATACCTAGCTCGCATGTAATTTGCAGAATATTGTTTAGATACGAGTGATAAGCTGTAATTGATTGCAATTCGATTATTCACATACTTACAATTTGTATTTTTTTTTTTGTTTCAGGTAAGAGCGTTCTCGAGGAAGGAATGAGAAAAGGTTTGAAATTATTTAGATTTAAGAATGTTACTTAAAAATAATTCCATAAACTTCGCAAAAACGTGTATAAAAATCGCAATGTGATAATTAGTGCATATTTATATTAAACGCTATGTAGTTTAGGTGGGCAATATTACATAAATTATGTTTACGGTTAACCGTTTATAATTAAATCACAATACGTTTTAAAATAAAATGATGTACTAAACATGAGTGAGGCGCCGCCCCCGCAGCCCCCGCGCCCCCCTAACACCGCAAGTGAAACCCGTTAGCTAACTCGGAAAATGAAGGAAAGCTCCCGAAACGCACACACGCGCAGCACACACACACACATACACACAGCGGCACGCGCACGCACACAGAAGCGCGGACGAAAACGAAAGTGGCCGAGCGGTCCCGAGCGCCGCCGAAGCGAGCTCACCGAGTCAGTGGAACTCGGCGAGAAACTGGGACATCAGACATCAGTCGAGTACAGGACGCGCTCGACGGCAGACGTGTCGCAACGTACTCACGTGATGGTGTTGTGAACTTGTGCTGTAAACATGATGGCTGTGGAGGCCCGACCGGCTAGCGCGGGCTGCGAGACGCGCCGCTCGCCCGTAGACCGACGCGCCCTTTCTGTTGATGAACCGCGAACCCTGGCCGCCAGGAAACTGTACCCGGACGAGGACTCTGATAAAGTGGACGATGATGCCCCATTGGACTTGACGGTGCACTCACGGAAGGAGGAGATAACAGTGCGCGATTTCGCTAGGAATTCATTCGTGGACCCGGCAGACTATGTTAGAGCGCAAGTGATATTGCGGCAGTCGCGGGAGTACCTGGCCGCCGGCAGAGACTCGGGCACGGACTCCGACGACTCCGCCGGCCGGCTGTCCCCGGGCGACGACGCGCTCTCCGGGAAGGCGTACAAGAAGTCACTCATGAAGAGATACAGTAAGTTGCACTTGTTGTCGTAGCTGCTACGTCGTAGTCGCCGCCTTCTCTACCGCTATGTACAAACTAGTACATTATTACTCTCTATGTAGTAGGCTCTATGTACTTTCACTTGTTCCCGCGGGCGTCGGAGGACGGCTTCTACGGTTTCGCTTTCAAGATGTTGTGGATGTCTGTTGCAGTTGAATATGTTACGTCGTTGATCGGCATGATAGAGTTATTATTCGGTTGTGATGTAGAGTCGGTGTAGAGATTAACAGTAGAGCGTTTGATGCGTTTGGGGTGCGGTTATCGGCGTGTTTCGGTTATCGGGACCTGACCTAGTGCAACGATGCGGCGCTGGCGGCGTGCAGCGATAATACCTCTCTTGTGCCACCCACTGCTGTCCAAATATTTGTCCGTTTTGGTCAAGTCACTGTGTGATGCAATTGTACTCTTTTTACAATTACGTTACAAATATTCGGTTACACATTTTTGCCAATGTTATACGTATATTTGGAAACATTTCGATTCGTACTGAAATATTTTAATCAAAGTAGTTATTGTTGTTGAGCGCTGGTATGTGATGGTATTAGATACATTTATTGCAATATTCTTCATTAAAGAGGTCCTTAAAATAAATAATAGTAGTTAGACTAACCACATAGGACACTTCGCATAGGATATATCCTTGGGGTGTACCCAAGATCCGATAGTCAGACTAAATACAAAATAAATTATTGTGTTCTAAGTGTACAGTTAAGTTTTTATAATATAGGTGTAGTTACAACTTAGAACTAATTTTCTGACATTAGAAGCTGCAGACAGGCACCTCTTCAGGTCCACGTCTGCAGCCTCCACCAGCCACCCACTTAGTTACTACTATTATTTAGGAACTTTTAAATATTTATATTACTAGGTACATATCTTAATTGGAAGCAACTCAGGAAATGGCACGTTCAAAGTTTCTGCGTACCTCGCTAGGAATTAAGGACGTAAATTTATAAGTGTACCTACTAGCTGTCCCGGTAAACACTTATTTTGCCGTAGAAAGATTTGTACATCGTGTTTTGGAAGAAATACAACTTTTAAACCTTTCCTGGACTTGCACGAATAATTCAAGACCAAAATTAGCCAAATCGGTCCAACCGTTCCCGAGTTTTGGCGAGACTAACGAACAGCAATTCATTTTAATAGAATAAAATAAATGTAGGTACGAATTGTATTGTCTTTATTCATGAAAAATTACAACATCGTGTATTGTATTCTTACAACATGCTGTTAATAATGCAAATACCAGTAGTACAGATAAAATTGTTGTGGTCAAAGCATATTACAAAGGTCTCGCAAATATCCTAACTAGTTGACCCAGCAAACGTTATTTTGTATATATATAGTTAACAGCATTTATCTGCTATTATATGCATGTATTATACATATAAACCTTCCTCTAGAATCACTCAATCTGTTAAAGAAAACCACCATAAAACCCGACGCCTAGTTTTAAAGATCTAAACATTAATAGATATAGGACCGGGAACCGACTTTCTTATACTATGTATTGATATCCAAAACACAAATACAGGTCACAGACGTCTTCCTAATCGCTAAACTCAAACTGCTTTCAAAAAAATTCTTCTGGTTTCCAAAAATCAACACAATTTCCGCTAAGAAAGGATATCACCCGATATTTTTCAAGTTTCTATGACTCTCATGATAAACCGTAACAACTAACAACTATACATTATTTGTAAATGTAATAGTTAATAGTGGACTCGACAGACGTTGTCCTGCCTTAACATTAATATAAAATTAGTATGACCTCCAGGGTGGCCTGTGCCCAGTCATGTCATTTTTTCTTTCATAAGCACCTTCTGCTGTCATTAATAAGCACAACAAAGGAAGAATTGGCGAAATCGGTCCACTCGTTCCGGAGTTACATCATTACAACGAAAAGTGGCATTGATAGGTTCTATTACAGCAAAATGGATTTAGAAAAAATATGAGCCTAAGTCCAGCAGTGGACGCATATGGGCTGCTGCTGATGATGATGGGCGTATTGATCAATTCAATAAAAGTACCTACAGGATTAGTGGCGAAGCTAGGTAGTAAGCCGGTAGTACAAGACAAGCCTATGTCAGGCACATTAACAAATATTTTCAAGGAAATTACGTAGCGTAGGGACTTATTATAGCTCAAATAAGTAAGACAAATAAAAAAATCTAAATAAGCATTGGTTAAGTGCCTATTTTTCACTACCGGCTTACCTCCTAGCTTCACCACTACAGTATTCTATTTTATGTTTTATCCGTTTTACTTACCAGGGTTGGCTTCTTTTCAAACAGAGAGAAATGTTTTCTGTTAGTAAAATTTTGGAGTACTCCTGTATATGTAGGTATCTACAAACTACTATTTTATTACACACATGTAAACAATACATAATTAATACGTGAAAACTAAACCTATTTCTCAATGAGTGGGCCGAGATTACCTACTATTGTATGTATGTTTTCTAGTAATTTTCTAAGTAAATGTGAAATATCAACAAACGAAGGCAATTAATTATTTTCATTACCTATTCCCCGTAGAATATATTTGTCTTGTTCCGTAGCAAGGTTTATAATTTCTGATTACAGTTATTCAGAACTATGTTTTAAGTTACGCCACGGTAAATATTCCAATGTAACGTTAAAAATAGATCATTCAGCCTATGTTAAATATTTAGTTTCCTAAATTACATTTTAAACTGTACTTTAGCTAAACTCTGAACGAAAGCAGTTTTTTTTAAACTATGAACAAGCGTTTGACCACCATCCTGGCTGATGTTAAGCAGCGATGTGGTCTACGATGGAGCACACTGTTCATTAGGTACCTAAATTTTGTAGAACAAATTCTACATGTTTCATTAATAATCTCTGTTAGATTAATTTGTTAGTGTCATTGTAATGAACGATTTTTTTTGTATCGCTTTTGTATCCCGTGTTCTTCCGTTTAGGCCTACTCATTAACATATCGACAATAAAAATATCATTTCCCTCGGCATTTAAACAAAACGAACAAAAAAAAATCCAAAAAAAGCACGTTTTATTAGTAAAGATGAATGACTAATGGCGCAACTTATATGCGATGCGCACGCGCATCGAACCTGACTCTTAGCACAATCGCCGCCATAAACGTAATGCGATAGGTATTAAAATGACACCTAGGCCTTACTAGGAAGAGCGCCGGTCAAAGACCTGAACTCCGAAGAAGCAGTCTGCTGATACAGCAAATGCATGCATTTTTGCTGATGTCTTGAACACGTACATGTTACGCTGACTCCTTTCCGTGTAATGGGTCGTTGCACTTTTTTTGTGCCGGTGCAATGATGTTGTTCGAAATTGAAATTAATTCTCTCGCCGGCAAAATTATTTTTCTTCGACTCGGTTCTAGACGGCCAGTAACACTTTTATTTTTTTCTTAAACGCTTGCCTTGCACTATGGTTAGTTGAAGTGATCAACTTCATCATCATCATCAGCCCATTTTTGTCCACTGCTGGACATAGGCCTCTCCAATTGCACGCCACTGTGATCTGTTTTCGGCTTCTCGCAACTTCAACTTCTTGATCAACTTAAACATGCGGATATTCTTCATGTGTGCCCCATGTAGCCTTGGTGTCCCAAGAATCGTTTCAGGCCCTGACTCCCGAAGCTTTGTCTTCGTCACGATATGATTTTTTTTTTCTGTCGCCGGCCAGCACCGTGAAGTCGTGAACTGCCGATTCTTCCGTTGTTTACCGCTTTTATGGTCTGTGGACGTGTGGATAAAAAAAAAACTTCAGAAAAAAAAGTCAGACAGTTTCAACCCTATCACGTCCCAATTGTTTAGTGGAGATGCGCGAACATCCGGCGATCGTCGATCGTGGCTTATAAATATAAGATTTTTTTTACGCACCTTTCACTTCCGACCTGCGCCCGCGCATCCAGGTACGCATCACAATTTCTCCGGGATTGATAAGCCTATATTTTGCAGCTGTTTAAGATATTACGTTTCCGGGACATCCTTCTCTGTGGGAATGTAGGTTAACAATAACCGAATTAGCGCATAAGTGTTTTGTAAACTGTTTTATATTTGTTTGTGTGATGACAAATAACTACTTTTCTCACTGAAACATATATGGTAATCTTTTTTATCACTATGAACAAGCGTTTGACCACCATCCTGCCTGATATTAAACAGCGCGATGTGGTCCACGATGGAGCACACTAATGAACATTAGGTACCTATTCACCCCAGTGACTTGAAGACCTTTAAACTGTACTGCGCAGGAAACACAGACTCCGGCAAGTCGTTCCACGTTTATCATAAAACTGAAGTTATTCACACTTCACGAATATAACTAACTGCACAGTATCAAAATTAAAGTGACATAAAAATTGTAATATCCTACATAAATATGACAATTCAAGGGATAGTCACGTAGATCAAACACTCAGCTCTCCAATAAGACACAGTCCTATAGTGAACAGTATTGGCCGGCTACCTGTTACTCCGCGCTTGACAAAAAAAAAAACTTTGAATAAATCAGAGATTCCACCCGCCGTTATCCTCGTTCCAAATCGATTCTTTACGCGATATTAACTTTTAAGTCTTCATAATCGAGCTTCAAATCGATTGTTATGTTGCCGCGATATGACATTCCTAAATTACGCAAACAATGGGACATTTTGTTGAGGGTGAGGAAGGGTTGTCCTTTTTTTCGATTAGCTTCCTGGATATATCCGTGGTCTCTTTCTCTAAGTAATAAAACGTATTAGTTTGATAAGGACGGCACGAAACGTCAGTGCGCATTCGAAAATAGTTTTTTTTTGTTTTAAAAATGCATTTTCAGTATTGAAATGACTTGAACGCATCCGTTTTTAGAATCACGAGAATAAATAAAGCATCACCAGTGGACAGACAAGTGACGGCATTCGTTCTTGCGTATTTACAACTTCCTTACACAACAAAAGATGTTTACTATTAATATTTCACGGAATGAATTAACAACGTAATTATCGGCTGAAGAGTGATAAACAGAGGCGTTCGTAATATTAAAAAAAATAAAAATGAAACGGCATGAACGCGGTTTACATTCTAATAGTGCAAAAAACATAGAGTCGGGGGCCAGCAGTACGCGCGTAAGGCCAAATTGTGTCCGGCCTTCACCTCGCCGCAACAAGGCTTGCATTTCATAACAGACCTGCCCATCCACTATTACTTTATAACGGCAAGCATTGCCATACACTTAATCTCGGCTACTCGCAAAAAAAAAAAACACCCGCGACACACTAAAACACAACTTTTCACTCCGCTCTCTAAAAACCTAAAACATGTGAAGTGATTATAATATGCTCGCCGAAAAAAAAAAGTCCTTAATAGGGTCACATTGTGCTGAGAAAAAAACCACAGATTTCCGTAACCATACACCGCTCACCTTGCTCGTATAAGTTAGCCGACAAAAAAAATAACCCAATTTCTTAAAGAGTACACTTAAAAAAGGCTACCTGCCCTCCGGTAGCGGGTGTACTCCACCCCCGTAAAACAACTTAACTGTAAACTGATTTTTTTTTTCTTCAATAAACGTCAAAGAGATGGCGGGAATTTGCGCGTTTTTTTTTCTTTTTCTGCGCGAAAACGGTACAAAGTTTGTTTTGTCTTTTTTACTGCAAAATTTATGGTTGCGTTCCGTATTGCGCAACGGTTGTTGTAGGCCTTTAGCCATTGTCAAATATAGTGTTGCAAATGTTTTGTTCGCGTTTCCGCGAATTTGGCAATTTGCAAAAACTGTGCGGACCTCTTTGTAATTTTAACCCTTTGCTTTGTTTTTATTATTAATGCAGTTGGTTGGGTTGCAGGATGTGTTGTCTAGACGCAGTGACTCACGGTGACGGACGGCGGCCGATAATGTGATGTCATTTCTAAGCATACTTCCGGTAACCCACGCGCCTATGTACCTTCTTTCTGGTTCATCTCCAACGGTCTGAGCCAACCTAGAAATGTTCCACATACGGTTTCTTTACCTACTTGCTTAACAAAATCGCTTACAAATGTTAAACGAATGGCCTGGACACGGCAGCATGAGGGAAAACCGCAATTCAATGGTTAGTTAGCCCGGAAATACTTTAATCGTTCATAACAGTTTTAAATATCTCGCGTAATTTTGTGGTGGTTCACACCTAAATCGGCTAAAAAGCTTCTATAATTCATAATCTCCTGTAACAACTGTATCATGTAAAAATACATTTTTGTTTTGTATTTTTTAATAATACTGGATCAGTAGTAGTAGTAGTACCATGTCCTCTCATGTTGTGAGGTCGACCGGTAGAGAATACTTTAGTATTAAGTCCACCCAATGTACTTTTAGTGCAATAAAGTATGAAATAATACTCTGTAAAACCCAAAAAATGCTTAGCTCACTTAAGGACAAGAATACCAACAAAAGTTCCTTTAGAATATATGATGGAGACAAAATAGGGCATATTACTTAGTAATTGTGTGATTTTGTTATACGCCGTCAACGTCGTCGACAGAAACGGCAAAAGAGCCTTGAGTCGTAGCCGTTATATGAAAAAAAAAAAGTTACGCCCGGTACATAAAAGAAGTATCTCTACATAATGGAAAAATAGCTCAATGTAGCTTTGGAACTTAGTCAACTGACAACAATTCATTGGTTATATTTCTGTACATTTGGATTCCCGATAAATAGGTCTGCCTACATCTGTAGGACCTTCGAGAAATTACACGAGCGGCTACGGCAAACACCTCAAGTACTAGACAATTTGTTGAAGCAATTTTCAGGTCTCCGTCCTAAAACAACTGAACATGTAGAGATTCAGTTAACTGCTGCTTGCAGAGTAACTGTGTAGGTAGCTAATTTTAATTGTGAACACTTGCCTATTGTGTTTACCTACACAGAAAAACTGGCTCAATACAACGCCAATGCGGCTGCAACCCTAAAATGTAGAGTCACACATTTGGATAATACGTTTCCTCTGTTTAAGTTAGTGAGGAAACATCTTGCTTCCGCAGTCCTCTCGCGGCTCGGAACAAAGTTGAAAGGTGTGCAGTTTAATAAGGCACACACGCAGTGGGCGTGCTCAAGTTGGAGTCGTCGCCGTGCGTTCGTTGCGTCACCATCGTTGCCCAATGCTCCGCGGCGGCGGCGGCGGTGTGGTAAAAACGCCGCCGGCGGCTAGCGAAAAACACTCGCGAACAACATCCTTAATGCCATAGCACTAGAGCACAACCTCCCCCCATGGGAAATGCACGCTGACATTTCAAGTTGTGTGTCAGCGGGCCCGGTTGGAAGCCGCCGCCGGCGCAGGCAGCATTTCGCTGATTGTTCTGACCCCAAAAAACTTACGCGACTTCACGTGAAAACCCTTTAATGAACGTACGAACGAACGAAAGATGTTTGTTACAAAACTTTTCAGGCCAATAAGGAAGGTCGGGACAAACAAATTACATTTATAATCGACAGACTCGATTAGATACCGAAAAAAAAATCTATGTCAATGTCGACTAGGTTTCACGAAAAACACGCTGCAGCCGCCACGCCGTAAACAAGGCGGAGTGAGCGCGGCGGCGGCGGCGGCGGCGCGGCTGTCCCAGTGCCTGCCTCACTACTGCGCTTACCGGAAACGGTGGAATACCGGTATTTTGTTTCTGCATTTCTCGCGCGCCGCTTCCGTCGAAACAACAAATAAACATGGCGGATGATGTGCGACAACATCCTTGCGCACGCGCCGCCTTTGTCAAACAAGGTGAGATGGTTCCACGTAGAGTAAACAACCATCTGACGTGGATATGGCTATCTGAAACTAAACCTTCTAGAATGTTTATTATGGTTGAGGCGTATCCTTTAAAAGCTGGGGACTGAAGCATTGTTATTAGTTCGAGCACATCAAAGCACTTTGTAATTACTTGTACCTAGGGCGCTGAAAATTACTACTTGTAGTAAAATGTGTTGTATTTTATCGTAAATGTACGTACATAGCGTACATAACGTTGGTCGGCATTTCTAACACATATTAAGTGTGTTATCTTGCGAGTAGGCGCGTACAACATACAAAAACAATCTTTAAAAACAAATAGGTCTACATAATATTATATTATTTTTCTGTACATTGTTTTCCTCGTGACGTTACATTTGTCGAGCGCCACTGAAACGAGGTGTCGCTTAAAGGAGGTTACTGAAAACCGGTTTATTACGAGTGACCTGACTCAGAAGAATGGTGTGGTTACGCAATTGTTGTTATGTGTTGGTACGCACGGCCCACGCACTCTGCCACTTCCGAGCCGTAAGCCTAACCTATATTTTTTTTTTCACTGGTAATCCAAGGAGGTTTTGACAGTGAAAAACTTTTTTTTTCAAACCAAGAAGGTTTTATCTCTTTGCTTTATTTAAAAAAAAAACGTGACAGATCTGTCAACAGAGGAAACGTAATTGATACATCCGGTTTGAGATCAACAGAGTCCTTGTATTTATGTAATGTAAATATTGAACAGTTTTAAACTTTGTACCACGAGAGGAAAATTGAAACGGATTATCAGAAAATATCATTAACGAAGAATAATGTACAGCTTTCAAACAGTTATCGTACGAAATAAAGGAACGTTTTTTGGCCGAGTCATGTGCTAGATACGATGAAATATTGATTCGACATACGTCAACAAGTAAAACCTACGGCGGCACGTCCTATTTCTAGCTAGACCGTCACATTCACGGAAACCATTTTCTAAAGTAATTACTTTCCGTGACTCCGCGCAGGTACCTGCCCACACGGCGGCGGTGGTGAAAAGTGACTAGCTACCTATTGTACCGGGTAACCCGCCCTAAGAAAAGCCTGAGGCCTGTTTCGCGCGAAGGCTAACTTTCATACATTTTCGCTAAGGTGACCCGGTCGCGGCGGGCATTGTTTGTCGCTGATTTCGCAACCATCCGGCCTTGACTCGTAGAAATATCAAAGTTATAACCGTTGCCTAACGCGCCCGATAACCGCTACGTATCTATTCCGCTTTTAGCCCATTAACAAAAGGGGGGAAAATCCTGATTGATTGTTCTTACGATCAAATTTTTTAAACTAACCTTTTGTAAGCCCAAGATGGCTAAAGGTTGCGAACTCTAAAGATTTCGCTGCGTTGGTATCTGTTGCGTATAAGATGGTTTTATTTTTAATACGCTCGCAGAGTGTGTGGAGATTTCGCAAGGCGCGGATTGCGTATGGTGGCAGCGGTTTCGGCACTTCCGTCCATCGTTCCAAGTCGCAACGTACAACTTACACGCCGCATTGACCAACCTGTTCCTGTTAACGGTTCACTACTTAATATTTCAAACGCATTTCGTTCTTTACTTTGGTGTGACATTGGATTTGTACAGCAGTTGTACGGCCAGTGCGTGTACCACACTAATGCTAAACAACAACAACAACAAGCTATAGAATATAGCCAGAACTATAATTACATAGAAATAGGAAGTACCGTTGTAATACAACAAAACCGTAGTAAGTTAACAAATGAAAAGGCTGACGTCATTGCTCCAGAAACAGTGTCCATTGTGGATTATGTCACTTGACAAATATTTCCGAGTTAACCGAAGCCCTAGGTCCGCTCGTTTGAATGTTAAGTTCAGTACCGAAGGCAAAATTGCAAACAACGCCCACAGGCTACTTGCGGCTCGCGGAGTAGTGCTTTCGACACAAATCCGGTTTTGTAACTATGAGCATTCGCTTCAATCGATCATCGGGCTTAGAGCCGCATGCGGCGAGCGCGCCGCTGAAAGTGAGATTGTTGCTAGACGCCGTGTGTGCGGCTAGTGGCGATGGCGGCTGGTGGCGATGGTGGCTAGTGCAGTTGCAATAGGGTCGGCGTATTTACTATGATAGCGGCGCGGCGGGCGGCGGGCGGCGGCGGGCGGCGGGCGGCGCGGAACCGGGTCAAGGGAACCGCGATGCACCGCGCCGCCAACCGCTCACGACTCACGTGAAATCTCACTTTCGCGCGCCACTCACACGGTGCCCCCTGCCCGATGCCCGCGCGCCGGCTGCTCGCCGCACACTCACCGCCACCACAACAACCATCGGCACCCATCGCTGAACGTGTCGTAACAATACTTACACGTGTACGTACCGTACAGAAATAACGTGCCGACATCCTTGTCCCGATTTCTTTCGGTTTCCTATGTGGAGTGGTGCGGCGACGTAATCGTGATAGCACTTATCTAGTAGGTACAGCCACTACATCTTATCGCACGAATTAATGCAATACTTACACTCGGTAGGTAAATACTCGGACGAAAACAAGTGTGGAGGGATTGTGACACCATTGGCGCGGTGTTGTCACTGTATAGTAGCGTATTTGGGCCCGTAACCTCACTATTGCAGATAGAAGTTTCTTGTGTTGTTTTGGCGCGCGGTTGCCGCGCTCGTGCTCTTGATGCAAGGTACGTGCTGGAGGTTTGTTTACAAGAAACAACAATCGACCGTGAGCCGAATTGTTGCGGGCCTTATTGCACGTACGCAGCCTCTAGGCACCAAATCTGGTCTATACATACCTCTACACTGACATTGCTAAACCATATAACAGGGGCCAGAATAGAACGCCTAATTCGCTGCTTTCTTTCACAAAACTCTAACCCCTGATAAGATAAAACCTGATAGTGATTATAGGTAGATACAAACGGTTCCAATTGAAAAAAAGAATATACATCGAGAGGTCATTCGCCGTTGTTTCCTTGCAGTTGTCCAAGGTTGCGCCGGAAAGTGGCCTAAAAACACGGCCGTACTTTTAGGACATGACTAATGGACAATTAAGTTACGAAATACTTGTTTGTCTATTGTATGCCTACGTACAAATGTTGTGGTGGATAATCGCCGGGTGCCTCCTAGTGTTTGCGGAAGCCCGTGAGCCTGGGCTGGGCGCTGGTGCACGCGCCGTCCCCAGCGGCCGCCCGCTGCGATAATAGAGTTTCGATCGTAATTGAAATGAATGTTAAATGTATTGTGCTGATTGAACCGGACACTGACGAGTGGATGTAGAGTCTAGAGACATAAATATGCATTAGAGGCTACTATAGCGCTGAATATCGAAGTGAGCGGCGTAGAGTACTAGGAGCTCAGGCGTAGGAAGCGTATCGCGACGTATCGCCCTTCGCGTCTGACCCACATACAACCGCACACCGGCTGATATATCTCCTCACATTCCTCGCGCCCTGGTGGGCAGACCTTAACATCACAGAATCTGACTCTTGAAATTAATCAGAAAATTGTGTATTACATTGAATGTTCCGCACACGGTAGGTACGGAGCGCGTGAGTCATCTCCGAAAGGCTTCTTATGCAACGCCTGTCATAGTGTAATCTACATTTGCATAACCTTTGCAATAATTCGTTATCTCAGTTACTTGTTACAATAATTGGGACCGGGCGGTGTGTAACGTAACGTGTTGGTATGTCAACACAACTGGCCACCGAGTCTGGGGGTCGGCCGACAAGTACCCGCTCACTTAAGGGACATTCAAAATTGGAATATTGGAAAACGTTCCCATATTACAGATAAGTGGCGGTTGAACGGTAGCCAGCGCTTGTCGCCACAGGTGGTTATTAGCGGGGCATGGCAGCTAGATGAACGTGTTATCATCGTAATCGCGTCGGTTTCCATTTCGCAGCGCGCCGGCTCCGGCGACTTTCTTTCGTTTCCCGCGCGAGGGAAAGTGACGCTTTTCCAACGCAACGCCCGGCGCCATCTTGCATTCGCTCCCGCCAGAATTGCAGCCACGCACGGATACTTTTTTTTCTATTTCAGTTTAAGTACTTATATGTTTCGCGCGATAGTGTTGTTATTTTAGCACACAGTTTGAAGAGATGAAATGCTAAATTTGATACATGTTAGGTAATTTGACTGCCTGATTTTATCACTTTGCAAAGTCCATTGAAAAACACACGCATGTCGTTTTAAACAATGTATAATGACCACAAGAATGATTGAAAACTCTAGTTTTTTGAGTGACTTCTTGTTTTGAGGTCGACGTTGCGTTAATAATTGAAAATGTGACAGTAAAATAACTAATTAGACATGTGACACCCACAGCGTTGGCACACTGAACTTAATTCAGAAGTATTTACAGAAGTCACCGTGATTTAACAACAACTGCCTCTGCAAATGTATCTATAAATGATATTATTGTAAAAAAATATGTTTTAAATCGAGGAATATTTCAATTTTAAATTAAAAAAAAAAAGATTTTGAATCTACACGCACAAAAATTATCGGCTCGCAAAAATCAAAAGAATTCTATTTTCACAATCGCGGAAATGTGGCGGCATCTTATTTCTTTCGCAAATGAAAATGAGGAAGAGTTGGAAATAGCATTTCGTAGGTGTTGTAGGTATATAAAAAATACATACCTACATATATACCTACATACATACTCATCTCTTCAATGGACAATGAAATTTGAGACAGAAGAACATTACATAAAACACAAAGACCTTTTTTTATGAAAACATACATTTTATCGCATAAAATATTAAAAAATATAACGCCCACTTCGATGCACTGAGCTAGCTACTTAGCCGATAACAAAATGAAAAGCATAGAGGAAAGGAAAATAGAGAAAAAAAAATTAAAGAAAAAACCTTTGGCAGGACGTTGCACCGCTATTCAGACCTGGAGCATATTTGCTCTGTGTAATATGGCTGCATAGTTTGGGGAGGTGGGTGTTGTACCCCCAGGTGAATGCACCGAGACCTCAACAACTCCTCCCCCTCCCCCCTCATCCCTAACAGCCTTCAACCCACCCCCGCTCCCGAGGTATCTACGTCGTAGCTTATGCAAACCATTTAATATTTAAAACTGAAAGTAAAACTTCGTAATAGGTTTGGGTTACATTCAGATTCGTTTCTGTTTGTGATTTATTCACGTGCTGGTACGTTTCTGTTGCTTTCGTTATGTCTTTGTCGTTGTACTGTTCATTTCTGTTCGTGACAAAACAGTAAAAGGTCGAGATTATAAATTAATTTACTGACAAAGGCACTTAGAACGTTTATGCTCAAAACTAATTAAGTAAAACATCGAATAAGTACTGTAAAATAGTTCGCTCGTTTCATATTACCCACTCTTTCAGTGTTCAAACGTTATGTAGAAAAATTCAATTTAAAAAAAAGTGCGGTCATGCCGAATCAATTGCCCCAGAATAATGTACACACATGTACATCGGCCGCCGCATTTCATTTGCCACGTGAATAGAGAAATAAAAATGCCGGCAACAAAACCCACAGAGGACTAATGGTTGCGAGTACTGAATAGTTTAGGCACTAGAGCAGGTCGTGCGTCAAACCTAATCAATACTAAAATTCAGGGCATCGATTCTGCTTCACTTCCGCCTAGCCTTTATGTAGAGTTAAACCTCAAAAACTCCTACGTTCACCGCTGAAACTTGGTCTCTGACACTTATTAAAATACTTTGAAAAGTGTCGTTTTTATAAAGTTCTTTTTTCTGTCTATCGACACGTCGCGACAACACATTAGGCTTTTGTATTGTGAGCACTTTTGTTAGGACACAAAGGTAGGGCTGAAACTGAATATAGGTTTCGTCGTAAAATTGTTTATCTAAACAATGTATCATTACTTTACATAGCAATAAATTATTCGTTCAATTTCACTAACATGTGTTTTCAGTGAATAACTTTTGTATTTTTACAACATTTATATCTTTAATATTACATAAAGTACAAACATTAGTAACACCTTCGTTGAGGGAAAGAATCGCTGAAGACACATCCCTTGTAATGGATGGTCCCTCAGGCAGAGGAGGGTCAATTAATCATCAACCAAGTAGGCCGCGGAGTACACGTGCTCCTCCTTTGAGGTATAAAGTAATGCCCTAAAAGCCTTTCCACCTAGATATTGATTTACTTTCACAAGTGCTCCGTTTTATCAAACTCTACATTTCAGTATTATTCACCTTCAAACGCTACATTTATGCTTCAGACTATAACAAAATATAAAATGTACAGAAGGTTAACCCTGCGCATTCGTGACGAGATATTCACGAGAATCATACGAGAAATTTGCATCGATATAGATGTAAACGATTTTAAACACGAGAGAGAGAATGCATCGGAACGACACTGCACCGTGGCGACGACAACTGGCTCTACCATATCCATGCGACTCTACAAATAGAGTAAGGTAGAGTTTAATAGATCGCATGACGAAACGAAGACAAGCGCATGCAAGCGAGCTAGTTTCATCAACTGAAAGTGTGCTCGTAAAACCGCTCGTTTGGTAAACAAAGAAGGTTTTTCTGCTGAGTGCAACCGCCCTGAAGTAGGTAGCTACGGAATATCAGCACTTTGCAATCTGTAGTAAAAACCCTTCTGAATAATTCAGCCAATGCGCTCGCCGGTTCACGGAAACTGTATTATTGCTAGCTGGATACCAAGCTTATATACTCGGCACTTATTTACTCATTACCTACATAATATTACGATACTTATTACAAATGAGGTTTAAAATATGATAAAATACTTGTTTGATAAAATACTTTCCATAAAATTACGTTTAGACGTTGTTTACAGGTAGATACCGTTGCGAAAGTATGTATGGATCCGATCTGTTTTTTCATCCAAGATACTGAATGAATTCTAATAAAACTTTCTTTTTAAACACATTTAACAAGCGTTTGACCACCATCCTACCTGATGTTAAGCAGCGATGGCGCACACTTGTTCATTAGGTACCTATTCACCCGCGACTTAAAGAAAACACATAAACTATAAAACTATGATATTTTAAACTGATTGTTTATCTATTAGCAAGAAGTTTAAGTGGAGTACTAAAATAATAGTAGGTACTATAGTTTAAAATATTCCAATCATATGAATGCAATGCAGATATCTCATCTATATTCCGCAGCATTACCATTCGAGCTTCCGAAGGAGACGCATCGATTCAATGGACCGTCATCAATATAGATACGAATAAATAATATTGCACTTACCTAATATACCTACAATACTATTAAACGACTATTTAGATCTCTCGCAAATCTGTGACAAAGTTGTGAAAATGCACACATCAAAAGTGTCTAGGGATCAAGAACATTTTTAGCTCCAAAAAAATCTAATTTATTTAAATCAAATCTAATCTTCTGCATTGGTCTCCTACCTAATTCCCCATGCCTGTATCAATGACTTATCACCACATTTTGAATAAATTATGAATGAATTCAGTTTTTCTAAAATATTATTTATTGCAATCTTCCAAAATGTACTTGATCCCTAGACTCTTTTGATGTGTGTAGTATGGAAATAAAATACCAATAATGTCCAGTTATTTATGACGAAACGCGTAACAAAAAATGTAATTATCAGTCCAAAAATAGTAAATATTAATAGCATTAGTGACGGCCCGTGCCTAACCTACCGTCACATTGACGTGACTGCGTCGTCTGCTACTTGTGGCCATGTAGGCATCACGCATTGGTAATAACATTTCACGTTTTTTTGTAACGAAATAATACAATTTTCATGAAGAGAAAAATATTCAATAGGTACCTAAAACATGGCGAAAACAATGTCATCTCTAGATGTACTTTTAACCGTGAGGCGATGACTGCATATTCTTTTTGGCGTAAATTAAAAAAAAAAGAAGTAAAATTTTCCTTTGTGACCTGCCAGTACCTATCGTCAACACAGCCATGGAGGTTTCATATAAAATAGTATTAAAACTTAAATATGTCGGCGAGAGGAAGCCGAAAACCATTTCCTTCTTGATGGGCCACGAGACGGAGCTGAGCCCGTTCAGAGTTCAACTCCCGTCTAGACAATTCGACCGATGAAAGGGAAAGTCGACTCGTGTTATTTCATTTTGGTACGGTGCTGCGCATGCGTACAAACTACTCTAAAACCACCAAAATACGTAATACTAAATTACTAAACAATTATTATAAACGCTCTCCGTGTAGAATACTTTTATGGCACAAGTTGCAATATGTCTGTTCAAAATTAATAAGACTCGATACCGGCGCGATAGACATCAATCCACCCCCACGCAATGTATCCAAATCCGAGCACAATATTAATTCCTGAAAAATAATCGCTATCCCTGAAAAACTTCCCTTGTAATTCATATTAAGCAGTGCCTGTTCGGAATTCTGTGTACAACAGGTGGGGGCGGCCCCCACAGCGGGGGTGGGGCCTCGCCAAGGTCAAAGTACTAGCGGCTAGACGCCGTCGGCGTGGGAAAGTTATGGGGTATCCTGAAAATCTGACGATCAGATGTTTTCCCGCCGCCATCTTTGTTATGGTGCCCGCTGCGGCTTCAGCGCTTTTATGTCGCAATTTATATATGTTTAATAGATATCTAGAGAGTGTATTGTAGAACTTTTCCTTGGTACAGTTTTCTCGTCTACGCGGATCGTGTTGCTACGTCGCGTAGCACTCTCACTTTCATATCGCAAGGCGACTATCAGTCTTGGAGCTTTCGTAGACTGAAATTAATTGCTCTTACATATATTTTTTTTTTTTGTTAGACGACTACGTAACTTCAATGGCATATACAACAGGGCTGATACAATCACGCCCACTTGGTTATTTCCTTTTCGCGAAGTACTTTAATAGCATCCTCTGCCCACTCTTCTGCGTCAACAACCAGACGGTAAAACGGCTCTCTGCAAACGTATTAAACATGAAAATAAACCGTAATAATTATACTGTAGAAATTATATAATTAATCATGTATATCCTGCCAAATCGATAATAATCACTGTACGTACATAATAATCACATTCAGAGGTGTTAGTTTAAATAGAAGCAACTAAACAACACATTAACACACAACTCCCTGATGCGGCGTGTGCGTGACAGCCCCAACAGTATCCTGCAAATGATTGGGAATAGGACAGACTGTCACATCCTAAAGCACTGGTAACATTGCATGTTACCTAAGTGAATTAGGTATCTTTTTTTAGGTTAAATTAATATAGTTTTTTTTTTTAAGTTTATCAATAGGTACTAACAATCTATGGATGTATTTTTCTTGGTCCGAAATAAAGATTATATTATTATTATTAAGGAATCGACGTGTTATTTTGATAACACTTTCATGCACATTCAACTTACAAATAGAAACGTTGACGAGCGGGCATGTTTCCGTGGAAGGGTTAAGAATATAAACTGAAGTAGTAGAAGCATACTAAAGAGTGTTTTACCCTTGTTGCAGTGGACGGCGAGCCGACGGGGCTGGCACTGGGCGCGCGCGGCTCCTTCGGGCGCGCGCTCCTGCACGGGCTGCTCGCGCCCGCGCCCGCCTCCCGCCACCACCTCTACACGGCGACCAATAACAATGGTGAGTATTTGTATCTTTAAATAAAATGGAGCCATCACCGCTAAAGTGGCCTAAACTTGAGTACTCTGCAAATTTACTAAGCACATGTTAAAATAAAATCATTCGTGTCAAAGTATCTTTCTACAAAATAGTTCGTGACTGATGGATTCAACATTGCAGCTCGACTCTATGTTCAGAATTAAGAGTTCTTTTTCATTAGACGGGAAAATGTTTTTTATAAACTCTACATCTAAAGTTACAAACTTTACGTGGAAATACTTTTTTATATTGTTGTCACAACTTTTGCTTGTAGACGAAGCAAGAAATAGTTTTTATAGTATTAGCATTTTAGCTAGGTAGAAAATGAAAAGTTCTCTCCTATAAATGTAGGTACCTACATACAGTATCAATTGTAAAACACGTAATAAATGGGTTTGGTTGTTACTTTTCTCGGTAGGACCGTTCCCGGGACCGGTACAGACATCCAGGGCTTCTCAGAAATCCCGCTACAAAGGGAATATTAGTCTGGAATAGGTACGCATCTAGCTCAGGGCTCGAGGGCGGCGCTACCTACAGACACTTCTCTGAAAATGTACTTAATGTTTGAAATTTTCACATAAAACCACTTAATAATTCTCAAAACATTACAAAAAAGAGTTGTATATTAACAAAAATCGTCTCTCTCAATTCTATTTTCAAACTATCACAATAACGAAACTTTCATATAAATGCCTACAAACATTTTTCACGAGGCAAAATAAATGGGCAAAAACCACCATGACCTTTGTCACCCGGCAAAAGTGGGCTCCATGAAAAATTCATAAGGCAAAGAGGAAGTGGCAATCGATAGCGGAGTCAGCTGATTTGCCAATGTCGTCCCCGCGCGCCGGTCGGGCCTACGCCCCCCGCCCCGCGCCTGGCCTTCACGCACACACGCAACACGCTACCCTCACGCACACTAACACAACGCCCGTGTGTGCACGCCCAGCTCGAAATCTAGACTAAAAATATAATGTGGCTCAATCAATAAAGCCATGTTGGCGCTAACAAGACCCCAGTTGAGGAACAGTTACATAGATGGGCTTTGATTGGTAATAAACTCATTCGGTGGCTTTCAAACGCCAGTGTTCCATCATCCGTTCGTTCGCGCACTACTCGTTTTATGTTCTCACTTTACTGCCGCACGGAGAGTTCGCACATTTTCCCAAGGTCTTGATCAATTCAATTACTTACGGATTGGTTTCTCTTGCACTCGTGATTGATTACAATAAGGTATTACTATTTAGTTTTTGCGTTATTCCACAATGCTGCCAACTTTCACTTTCATTCAAGTGACCGGCTATTGTTGTGTGAATTATGACAAATGTCGAATGCAGATGCGCACACGCAACGCAACGCAAGGGTTGAGCCGTGTGGGATTACTTTATAACAATAATAATAATAATGTTTTGTTAACGTCTAACCGGCCGAATGCCGCGGGGGTGTGCGGTGACCACATTTTGCACAATCGCACACAAAATGCGAAATAATATTAATATGTACAAAGGGTTATGATAAACATTTTGCGAAATTCGCTATTGTTCGGAAATATACGGGGGAGTTGATGGAGTAACAACAAATTTTATTTTTAGTACCTTTAGACCACTACGTTGCCCAACCCGTACAATGTGCTGTTAATTACAACACTACACATTGCATTCGGTTATCAATCAACATTTTCCAGTGTATTGGTCACGCTAGTTAACATACACTGTCAGTCAGCACTTGGCAATGGCACCAATAGGTAAGCTCTAGAAACGAGCACGAGATGCACTCCAGCCGTAGCACATTGCGCAAAATACACATTTCAATTTGCCTGCATTTTAAATAATGCAGGCGGCACTTCAAAGCTAACCCTTGCAAGCCCGCACCGGGTCACTCAGACCCAACAACGTCCTAAGCAAACAATTGATCAGGCGCATCTGCACGTTGCTATTGCGTCCATATTTCACCGGTTTTCATGCAAAAATGGGTTACAAATACACCTTGCGCGGTGATATCGCCGCGTCATCCATCAACAATGGACCCTAATCCTCAGCTATCCCGCTCGCACAAGCACCCCGTCTCTTTCACCTATTGAACTGTCCGCCGGCTGTTTTCCCGCCACTATTGACACTCAGAAATTGGAATGTCACGCGTGGGTGCGCGAGCGCAACCCATTGTCGTACTGACCTATTGTGTCTGGACTCGATTCGCAATCACCCAGATACTGCGGGGGTTCATCATTGCATAACATCAACCTGGTCAAATAGCAGAAATTATATAACATCTTTTGTTTGCTTCACGATTTGTTCGCCGGAAGATATACCGCCGGAATGATATTCTAATAATGCGGTCGTTGACAATGCGGGGTTTTCATATCCGGTATTTTATTATATACTGCTCGCTTAAATCTGTCAACAATGGCATTTTCAAACCGCACTTCATACGCGGCCCTCTAATACCTAATGTTAGCCAACGGTAGATGTCTAAATTGACCCCCCCGAACTGAATTAGCATCTTAAAGAAACCGATTGACAAAGGAATGATACTAAGGGTTATCAAAAGAAGCTCCGCATACCAAAAAAAAAACTACGCGTGTATTCTAAGGTCACATGCTTTTGACACTTCAGACGTGTGATATTTAATAGTTATAATAACACAAGTATTTTTATCTTGGTTCCTATTGAATATTCCTGATCTGTGCCCTAAAATTATAAACGATTTTATAGTTTCTACCTATATCAGTGTCGACTAGTGGCGAAGCTAGGGGGTAAGACGGTAGTACAAGACAAGCCTATGTCAGGCACATTAACAAATATTTTCAAGGAAATTAAGTAGCATAGGGACTATAGCTATAACTATAGCTCAAATAAGTAAGACAAATAAAAAAATCTAGGATGGATGGTGGTCAACGCTTGATCATAGTGATAAAAAAAATAATCTAAATAAGCATTGCTCTAGTGCCTACGGGCTTACCTCCTAGCTTCGCCACTAGTGTGAACATGTATCTGTGCTCGTTTTGTTTTATCAGGACGGGTTGCGGGAATTGGTGATTCCTGATCGCGCCTCGTAACCAGATATCAAATATTAGTTACAATGAGTAACATTATGCCGTAAAAAGTTCCGTCAAACGCAAGCTTTGTGTTACGCTACGTTTTATTCGCCGGGATTATGGTCTAACGCCGCGCCGGACAATACCGTCTTGCTGAGGACACTCCATGAAGATTGCCCGATTAAGGAAGGGTCCCGGCGGCCAGCTTTGTACTATATTGTGTTATTTTCCTAATGGAACCGCATTCCTGGCTGACCGGTAGACCGGTAACCTTTTCAGGACCTTCCATTATTTATAGTTAATTTATTATTATTTTGATACGAGAGATGAAAGGGTTACACAATAAGGGAATTCCGTATCCCTGACCGTTGGTCAGTGACTGCCTAGTGTGTCAAGTTAAACTAAGTTTGGGGTGCGAAGCGGCATTGTCTCTGCGATGTCGCGAAGGGATCTTCAATATGCAAGGGTTGTTTACTTAATGGCGAACTTTCCGAGGCGCGCTACGTTTTTTTTTTTTGTATGTTGTCTTTTCGCAATACGTGACCCAGCTTTGGTCTAGATGTGACAAAGGGGGTCGAGTTCTCGGGTGTCCGCCGGCCCAGCATACGCCGAGATCGCGTTAAGATTGCTTTCGCTGCCGTAGAATAGGTACAAGGATAAGACCCTATGGATTGTTCTACAATAGAGCCGTTTAATAGAATGTAAAAAGTGGCCGGGCGGTCAGTCGCCGGGTCGCTTCCCGGTTCCCATAACGGGCATTGTCCCGCGCTGAAGGGTTAACAATGGCCACAAAGGGGTGTGGACAGCACACCGGTCAAATGGTCATTTTAATACTAGTCACGAGGAAATGTATGAATAAACAAGAGCTTTCTTTCTTGCCTAGTTGTATGGCTACTGTTGATTATATTATTTAAATCCCGTATAACCGTTATTCGTCACTTTTTTTATTACCGGGATTTCCTGTTGGGTGACGTGAGAAAATAATATCAGTGAACATTGCCCGCGCCGATTCACGGAATTATTACTATTTCCAATAATAATGTCGAGTCGATTGCAGGAATTATTCAAACATGTAATTATGTTATATTTACGTTAGGTAACCCATTTTAACATGTACCAACGTTTTGGCTAACGCTGCGCCCTAATGTAATTACACTTTTCTTGTATATTGCGGACAATACGATACTTTAATTAAATCAAAACTGGTGCCTATTAAATTCTGGCGATGTTCCGCCACCGTAACATCCATTGTCATATAAAAAATGCAATATTTTGAACCCTCAAACTCTTGGAATAATTAGTGCACTGCGCGAATTTGCATGACAAGCATAATGCTGAGCATTTACATCCCACAGGTTGAACAATACGCGTGCAGGTTGCATCTGCACCTTCGGACCTCATCTAACGGTTCTTCTCAGAGAGACAATAGCTAGTTCTGACCGTTGGCCGGCCGATTTCAACCCGGTGTAAGATTAATTGCGTCTTGCACATTTTAGGGTTGAATGCAAATTATTATGCAACGCATTAGAAGTACCTGCTTCAAAACCCAAGACATTACAATAACAAAGTGCGATGATAAGATGACCGTTGGGGAATTGGCTTGTTCTCTTTGCAATCGTGGGAATGTTAAATACCGTCTTAGGATCGGTTGGTTCCACTGACCACCGTTACCGCGCACCCTGTTTGTTTTTTTGAACAAGTGAAAATCACACTCGAAAAGAAACATATCTAAATATATAAAAGGAAAAGCTGACTGACTGACTGACTAACATATCAACGCATAGTCCAAACAGCTAAACTTAGGCACTTGAAATTTGGAAAGGATGTAGCTTAGGTACCATAGAGGTGCATTAAGAAAGGAATTCCAGAAATTCCTACGGGAACGGGAATTAACGGGAAAACATTATTCTGTATGAAAAATCGAAACCGTTCAAGTTAGACGCTTGAAATTAAGATGCAGGTGCTACTAAACTACGCGAATGAAATCGCGGGGCATCCACTAGTCTATGTATAAGTTCCGATCTAATTTGTGTTTTGTGTTGTACAGGTTCGCTGCCACCGTCGCCGGCGGACAGCGGCGTCTCTGACGTGGAATCGTCATCGTCTGGTGCCGGGTCTGCGGAGGAGCTGAAGGCACGCCTGCAGCCGCCGCCGCCCGCCCCCTTCCACGCGCCCTTCCTGCCCTTCTACCAACACCACCAGTTAGCCAGCACCTTACAACATGTACCACGACAACCTGGTGAGTTCACTAATCTTTTTTTTGTTTTAATCACTATGAACAAGCGTTTGACCACCATCCTGCTTGATGTTAAGCAGCGATGTGGTCTACGATGGAGCACACTTGTTCAGTAGGGTGCCTAGTAAAATAATTAATTAGTAATCCTATTAAAAAAAAATACACTTCACGCCTTTTAATGCCCAAAAGCGGGGTAGACAGAGGACACTTTGCTTCATAAGACCAGGTGGCTGGATCACTGTCTAGTTACACCTGCAACTCTTGCATCTATTAAAGGTTTTGAAGTTCTTTATAACATAAGATGGTCTGATCATATGCCAATGAAGCTACTTTGTAATTTTAGTGTGTTACCCAAGTTGTCCGATGTCACAACGAATTATACTTCGAATAGTGTTTTATGGGGAAATAGAAATGATGAAGAAATTAAGTTGTATTCAAATATTTGTAACGAGAGACTTCGTCAGATTGACTTCCCACTAGAGCTTAGCTCCTGCTGTGATATTTTATGTAATAATAAAAACCATTATCCGATAATAGATAATTTGTACAGTGAAATTGAACATACGCTAACGGAGACCTCTATTTCTAGTCGTAGATCTGTCAAAAATGCAAAAAAGAAACCTGTGATAGGCTGGAATACGCATGTCAAAAGTCTTCACGCAGATGCTAGACGTAGTTATCAAATGTGGAATTTATGTGGGAGGCCTTTCTCCGGTAGGGTCTATGAGAGTATGAGCGCGACCAGAAAAGCCTTTAAAAATAAATTAAAGTGGTGCCAAGATAATGAACATGCAATAAAAATGGACATTCTTGCAACAAAATGTCGCGAAAAGGATTTCTCTGGCTTCTGGAAGCAAACCTCTAAATATAACCCCAAGCCACCTAATGCAGTTTCTGTTGCCGGAGTTACTGGCGATGAAAATATTGCTAACATGTTCTGTAACTATTTTAAAATAGACCCCGTGCTAGGTGTACATACTGACGCTGATGTGAGAGCCACCGTGGTCGGATCGAAGTATGCCAGGTTTACAGTAGATGACATTAAAAGAGCTTTTAAACGTATGAAGCATGGCAGGTCGCCCGGCCACGATGGCTTAAGTATCGAACATCTGAGATACGCGGGTGCTCATCTGCATAGGTTATTATGTATGTTATTTAATTTATGTATTGGACACTCCTACCTACCGCACAAGTTAATGAAAACCATAGTGGTACCGATTATTAAGAATAGAAGTGGTGACCTATCGGATACAAATAATTACAGGCCAATATCGCTGGCGACCATAATTGCCAAAGTGTTGGACGGTTTGCTTGATGAGCAGCTTACGGCAAAATCGGAAATAAATGATGCGCAGTTTGGCTTCAGGAAAAATGTGTCAACTGAAAGTGCGATAATGTGTGTCAAGCAAACCGTCAGATACTACACGGACAGGAAAACCCCTGTGTATGGGTGTTTCCTGGACCTTAGTAAGGCTTTTGACATTGTGAATTACGAAATTCTGTGGGAAAAACTGTCGAAGGAAACTACGCTGGACCCGGAGCACATCGCACTATTGAGATTCTGGTACTCAAACCAACAAAACTATGTGCGCTGGGGCACCGGTCTCAGCAGTGAATACCGGTTACAGTGTGGAGTGAGGCAAGGCGGATTGAGTTCGCCTAGGCTCTTTAATATCTTTGTTAATGCCTTGGTTGAGGAGCTTACCAGGACCGGTATTGGCTGCTCAGTTGATGGTGTAACCATGAACAACTTTAGTTACGCTGACGATATGGCTCTGTTGGGTCCTTCGGCTAAGGCAGTGCAGAAGTTACTCTTTATATGTAAAAACTATGCTGAGAAGTGTGGCCTAAAATATAATGCTACAAAGAGCGAATACATTGTTTTCAATGTGGGTAAGAAGCTACCTAAAAGTTTACCAACATTGAAACTAGGCGACGTAGAACTTAAGAGAGTTAGCCGATTTAAATATTTGGGTCACATCTTGACAGAAAATATGTCTGATAATGAAGACATTGAGAGGGAGCGTAGGGCGCTGTCCGTGCGCTGCAACATGGTTGCCCGTAGATTTGCCAAGTGTAGCACAGAGGTAAAACTGACACTGTTCAGAGCCTTCTGTCAATCGTTTTATACATGCAGTCTATGGGCTGCATACAAGCAGAGTACGTATGGCGCCCTGCGGGTTCAATATAATGATGCTCTGCGAATTTTACTGAAAAAGCCGCGTTATTGTAGTGCGTCGCAAATGTTCGCAGAGGCTTGTGTCGATGATTTTTTTGCTATATTGAGAAAAAGAGCAGACGCCACCAGAGCAAGGCTACTAGCCTCCGGCAACGGTCTTCTGCGGACATTTGCGGCCAAACTTGATAGTATTTTTTTTGTACACTGGGCTAAAATACTCAAAATGCCCAACAAAAAATAGCAATTGGCTTGAAATTAATTTTAAGTTTTATTTATTTTATTGTATTATATTTTTTTGTGTGCACCTACTGTTACATCTATGGACAACTGTCTGAAAATAAACGTTATTAT
>SJJU01070608.1:0-20553 GCA_012932125.1 Conopomorpha cramerella | reverse complement strand
CGCCTTTTAATCCCAAAGCGGGGTAGGCAGAGGCACTTGCTAAAGCAAATGCCCACGGTTCACCAAGCGTATTTACCCCAACGTGACAGGGGGTGAGCCCATCGCCGTTATAGGGTTCACACACCTTGTGGTGTGCGGGTTTCATCACGATGTTGTCCTTCCCCGTACGAGCGTTGCGTTGCGTACATAGGCTCTGAAAAAGAGTCCCATTGGTACACGTCCAGTAGTCGGACTGGAACCCGCGACCTCCCGATCACAAGCCAAGTATTATAAACATCAATTTATTATACATATAAACCTTCCTCAAAAATTGCTCTATCTACTAAAGAAAACCGCATCAAAACCCGTTCGTAGTTTTAAAGTTATAAGCATACATAGAGACAGACAGCCGTGTTGTGACGGCGAATAGAATACATGTGTCACCACCCCAGGCCAACATTTCTTGCCCTGGGGGTCGTAAGGGTCGACCGAGGCACCTCTCCAAAGAACGGGCAGCAGCGCACCCTGCGAGTTAAACCATTACACCACAGCGATCGTCAACCCGCCTGCCAAGCGTGCCGATTATTGGCATACACTGGTACTTATTATGCTAGAGCACTCTTCTGCCATAACTGACCTCAACCGATGGGATTTTTTCCGTTATGTCCACGGAAACTACGTACTTACGCCTGATATACCAAGAAGAGTTACATTGACAACTAAATACCATTATCGTAGGGAATGTAACGTGACAAGTGGTGAGCTTATCTATGTACGCTAATATTATAAAGATATGCCCAAACCACCGAAGCAATCTCATCACAATATATCTTAAGATTTTTGCGTCCTGCGGATGTGACGGAATAAAAGTACCCAAGTTTTTTTATCTCTCGCTACAGGCAAAATGTGCCTGCTATATTATTTCACAGCTATAGGGTACCTAAATTTATTATAGTCGCTCCTATTGTCGTTAATATTATAACATGTGTCAAATGTTTAGAGAATCGATAAGGTCCAAGCGGACACCCGACGGAAGAGGCCGACTAGACAGACCCAAATCATCTGTCACCAACCAACTTAGAACCTAATCGCGTCGATTTCTATCACTAGACGTCTTTGTTGTGCCACCGAATCTTCCAAGTTTGGGTGTCCATTCTTGTTTAGTTGGATAATAATATCTATTTCAGTGTTGTAGAGTTATAGGTTGTGCGCCTAAAATTTTAGTTAGAGCAATTCTTATGAGCGAGTTGTTGTTAGCGTTTTATAACAATCGTTAGGCGTTGGTGTTTTTAAATTATTGGTGTATCCTTATTTTATGGAAATATAATTATTCAAGGGTAATAGGCAGTAAGCTCAGACCAATAAACTTGCAATCCTAAACTGACGTTTAGAATAAAACGAGATAGCGATATGGAGAACATGAACAAGTGCAATAGTAAGAGATAATATCTTCTGTCCCTTACGGCGTAGTAGGGTATTTTTGAATCCAACCTTGCTTGCTGGCTTGTCAAATTAGTAGTAAAAGTGACAGTTTCGATCCAGAAGTACATCATTTTCCATTCATGATGGCGGAAAAACAGACAGACTGACTGGTGGTATGCGGCATGCAAGTCTGGTTGTGTTTTGTCTGAGGTAGTACGTGTAATACTGCAGACACTGCATAGAGAGCTTTTAATCAGTAATTTAAGTAATCTGGTACCTACGTGATGTAAGGCGCCGGGTGAGTAGAGGTCGCTCCAGAAGGACATACATCGACTAGATTGGTGATGATCACATAATGCATGAAAAGATGTATGAATGTAAATGAAGCGAAATGGGTAAGTTAGTACAGTTACAAATGGAGATCTGTAATCTCTACTTAACCCTCTGGGAAACAGCGGTGTTAGAAAAATAACAAATGTCCGTTTGTTTCGTGTTGATCCATTCGTTTTCGGTGACGATGTCGACCAATCGCAGATCGCGATGCTGCGCCATGGTTGGTCTGACGTCATTAAAACCAATTAATCTAGACGAAACGACATACGTTCTGTTAGCGTTCTAACCCCACAGGCGTGAAGTGTACGAATGTATGATACCTACCTATTTTTGACAGTTAATAATAATATTACGTGTGAAAGTGGTTCAAACAACACAGTCATATTTAATCAATTATATGTAGATATATTTGCATCTAAATTTAAACCTAAGCATAATTGGTTATTCGACATATTATACGCTGAAGAATTTAAAATTAATAGACAGATAGACATTTAATTAAAAGTGAAAACCGCAATAATTAAAAATAACACGTACTTATTAATTTACTTGTATTTTTAAAACACTGTACCTAAGAAAATATTACTATAAATTAGCCTCCACAAAAGCATCTACATCTCATCTCTTGGCAAAAGTAAGAAAATCTCATCCCCTCGGGTTTGTTTCATAAATTGTTGTTGTCAATTAATAAAGTGAGCCTTAAGCCCGCCTTAGCGAGCTCCTTGTTATATCATAACTAAGAACAGGACAGTCGGGGACAAGCCATGGCTTGTTGCTTGCACGGGTAATGCCGCTTTTATGTCGGAGAGTAAATCTCTCTAAGCCCCTGAGGATTATGATGATTTTTCTGTTTCTCGTAAATTGCTATTGCTGTAATATCAGGCGCATGGTCATTTTTGTTTCTGTTTTACACCTATTATTACAGACTGTAAAAAGACGCCGAGCAATGGTCTTAGAAACTTTGTTGAGCTGGTCAATATGAAAAAAAAATCAATCACCATACAACAAATACATAAGAGGTAGCTTAAACCCAGGAAACGGACATACCATACTTCTTATCCCGATCTTGTGGGACGTGGCGCTGTATAGAGGGTGTTATAGTTTGCATGAAAAACTGAAACTACGCGAATGAAATCGCGGGCCGTCCACTATTGTTATATGTATAAAGCAATACCTAGTATATAACAAAGTCGTCTCTCGCTGCCTGTCCCTATGTATGCTTAGATCTATATAAGTACGTAACGGATTTTGATGCGGTTTTCTTTAGTATAGTGATTTTAGAGGAAGATTTGTATGTTAATACACGCACAATATAATAACAGAGAAACACCGTTAATAATATATATTAAAAAAACGTATCTAACGTAACGGTCTGCTAGTGCAATGATAAATAAATATTCAATCAAATCTTACATCAAACATCACTAAAGCGTTATGTCGGAGGCTGCAATCTAAGTAGATCTATGCTAATAAAAAAACTCCGCGGTGTTTCCCGTGGAAAACTCGGAATAAAATAGACTATAATAGTCTATTTGGTTTTCCGATGTATAACCTATATTATTGTAAATTTTACTAACAATAAACATACATACATACGAGGGAACCTTCTAGAGGACGCTCTCTGTGAGTTAGACTACAACACTACTTCGATCACCAACCCGCCCGCAAAGTTTAGCGATTATTGGCATTTCTCCCCAAAAATGATCATGGAAATCATTGAAGGAGGCCATCGTCCGGCAGTGGACGCCATGCGGCTGATGATGATACATGATGATTATGATGAAACATATGTACTTACATAAACTTACGTCAATAATCTCTAATAGAATGGGCAGACCTTTACCCCTTAACTGCATTATTTTTTGTCTGAATAAAAACCTATCCTTCTTAAATTATGTGGCCAACATCATGGGGAATAAAAATGAGAAGTTGTCTGAAGTTAAAACTGCGTTCATAAGTATTAGTTGTACCTTTGACAATAATTTAGAATAAAAAATCTGTGGATGGTATGGCTACAAAAAAAAAAGTTCGAAGACAACTATACTGAGGTAGTATCACATCATTATGCAGTTAACTGCATAGTGATTTGATACTATGCAGTTAACTAGGTTACTATTTAACCCTTAAGGGTTAAAGACATGCCTCCTATATCTTTATATGTATATTAATATATTAATATCTTTATTGCATTACCATAATGTAATAGTAGATGTTACAAATTTATTACAGTGTATTTCACTTTTAGACTGACAGTTGGAGGCTAAATGGGCAACTCAAGGACATCTATCGCTGATAGGTACCTGGGACATCGCCATACAATCCCTTTCATATCCTTTAGGTCGCCTTTTCAATAATACTTTTCGATTCAATAGTACCTCGGATGTCCCTTAGATCGCTTTTTACTTCGTGTAATAAAAATTTTTTTTTTCTTTTAAGTGAGAAAAATAAGTAGATAACAAAGAATAATACTGAAAAACTTGTGCGCGTTATAAATTGTTTTAATAAAAGTCTATGTTTCTAATCCTCGAGTTAACTAACACAAATGCCCCGGGCTCGCCCGCCGTGCCGCCACCGCTCCCCGTGCCCTGTTAGAACTAAGCCGTAATAATTTTCTAAGATTTTGATTTACAACAAGAATAAGGGTATAAATGTGAACGAACAGCAGTGGCGTGCACTGACTTTTACGACAAGGTAGGCAGTAATCCACAAGGATTGACACCTATGTATTAGGTAACTTGTCTTTACGAAACACAGGTACCTATCAAATCAACCACAAAACACAGGACCTTAACTACCATTACCTAGCCTATGTCGTGAATACAGCAAAAAAGGATCTAGCAATAACTATATTATTAGGTCGGGTAGCCAAAATACTAAGGTAGGCAGTGTCTTTTTGCCTATATGGTGTACACGCCACTGACGAGCAGTAGCAAAGAATTGAACATGAATGACCCAGAGGTTGGTGCTTCGAATCCAAGACCCGGGACGATATATATTTGCATAGCGGATTTACAGTGTGAAAAGGCATAGTAAATAGCTAAAGGTGTGTGTGTGTAAACTCAGAAACCGTAATGGAATGGGTAATTTTCAGGGCCCTTGATTTTCTTAGTTATGACAGATAGCGCTAGCTGTTTTAGGGGGATAAATGTCAATGAAATTTTAAAATAGATGGGTGAATAAATAATAAAAATAAAAATAAATAAAAACACTTCACGCCATTAATCCCAAAGAGGAGTAGGCAGAGGCACTTGCTAAAGCAAGTACCCACGGTTCACCGAGCATATTTAAAACAACGTGACAGGGGGTGAGCCCATCGCCGTTATAGGGTTCACACACCTTGTGGTGTGCGGGTTTATAAATAAATAATGGTGAATAAATAATGTGTAACAATTATGCTATGTTCATTCGAATGTTATAACTAAAGCCTATTTTCTATATCGAGAGCGTCTGTGGTTCAGTTGGTTGGACTTGCAATCGGGAGGTCGCGTTGCATCGCGCATAACGGCGATGGGCTCACCCCCTGTCACTTTGGGTTAATACGCTTGGTGAACCGTGGACAAGTGCCTCTGTCTACCCCGCTTTGGGATTAAAAGGCGTGAAGTTTGTATTTTGTATATCTTTCCTTCCTCCTTTCTCTCAGTTTTTATTTAGCTATTACTCATCGCTCTATATTTTTTACGCTCGCTCTATCATCGCAATCACAAGTAAAGTACAGTCACGGTCTAACCCCATAAATGAACGCGATACAACGGCGATCATGAAGCCTTTGCACTATACTATTTTATATAATATTCTATATTTATATATAATCCGACTGTGTTAATACGATATTTCGGAGTAAAACCAAATGATAAAGCCCAGACGTCCCCTAAGCAGCTATAACTCATAGTTAATCTGCAGTAGAGGTTTAAGGAGATGACGAACCTTCCTCGTTGTAATAGCATCCAGTAATAAACTTAGTGAGGAATTAGGACTCGAGAAAAATATGTAGGAGGTTCCAATCTCCGACTGGAATGAGGAACTAAACAAGAATGCGCTATTATCGAATGAACGGAAGCAATTAGGTTGCTAATTTAATAACAATAAATATATGTAACTAGCAAACACGGCGAACTCCGTTTCGCCACCAGATGGCTTCGTTTCGTTTTCCCGCTTTTTTGTTGAAATTTTTCTTAAATTTTCTTTGCTATAAACCTTACGGAGCCTGAGACCTTTCCAACGAATGTAAAACCGTGGAAATCGGTTCGTGCGTTCTGAAGTTATAGCGTCAGGGAGGAAAACCCGACTTATTTTTATATAGTAGATAAATTAAATTTATTTTGAACCTTATAATATTTCTACATAAAACGGTGTGTTATTTGCGTTTTACCTGAGTTCCCGAATATACATACATCAAAAGTGTCTAGGGATCAAGAACATATTTAGCTCTAAAAAAATTCTAATTAATTTAAATCAAATCTAATCTTCTGGATTAGTCTCCTACCTAATTCCCCATGCCTGCATCAAGGACTTATCACCACATTTTGAATAAATTATGAATGTAGTAAAATTCAGTTTTTGTAAAATATATTCTTGATTGCAATCTTCCAAAATGTACTAGATCCCTAGACAATTTTGATGTGTGTAATATTTATATGTATATTATCTGACTCGGCAAACGTTGCTTGTGCAATATATACTACTTACTACCTTAGTGTTTCTTTGCTATTATATGCATGTATTATACACATAATGGCAGAGAAACACTGTATTAGAAATACTATTGTACCTGGTTGTGGGCTCTCAGTGGTAACCTATTATTAAGGCTGCACTTACCTGTTTTTTTTTGTCATTTTAAACCTATGTTTTGTGTAAGACCTTAATAAAATAAAATAAAAATATATACCTTCCTCAATAATCACTCGGTATATAAAAAAAACTCATCAAAATCCGTAGCGTTGTTTTAAATATTTATTTTTGGACAGGACGGGAGGCGATTAAGTTTTATACTATCAATACATGATAGCAACAGGTACATAATAATTTATGCTCGCACCGTCCAAATCCAAATCCGTTCAGTATTTTTACTTTATTTCTTCGAATTTGCGATAATACGTAATACACGTACACACTTACATTTTACAGAGAGTTGCTCTTTTAAGGAGATCGTCAGCAATTTCCTTAATACATTACCGATGCGGAAGCGACAAAAAGTGTACAATTTACGCACACTTTTGGTGAAAGTGCAGAATTTGCTTTGCAGTTGCCTCTGTCTATTCCTTTTTAGAACTAGATTAGGAGAAATGTATTGATTTAAAATGACATTGTATTATGATTCGCATTTAACAATCATACTGTTCCATTACAGAGATAGCTTACTAACAATGGCAGGATAACTATTCTGGATATATACCAAGCCTAACTTAACTTTTCAGAAGTATCAAATACTAAATTACCAGTTTCAGTAGACCTGTTATAACTGTGGTATAAAGTGACACTTTATTTGTTATGGGGGGGATAATAATTTAGTAAGTAGCATTAGTATCTACCCGAGTGACGTTTGACCGAACCAATATAATAAAATGTGTCAACGAAACACGGAAAAAGCAACCTAAACGCGTAAGAAATAAAGTTGTAAAGAAAAGCGGTCGAGCGCACGCCACATCCATGGGGTTCGACAAGACGGTTGTAATCTGAAATCTCCCGGCGCCAATTTATTTTCATTAGCGATGATCCGCGGTTAATTTTATACCCTACTTACTTGGACTGGGAGGACAAAGTGGTGGGAAGTACGAAGAGATCGGATGTGGTATACCTTCATTTATTTATTTAATACCTACTTCATTGCAACAAAGTACAATAGGCGGACTTAATACTAATAGTATTATCTACCAGTCAACCCCACAACATGGGAGAAAGAGGTAGTTGCGGGTCAGTATTACAATGACAATAAGTAAAGGAAATTTAAAACTAATTATGTAAAAAGAGATAGATATCAATAGATCCATAATTATTATTCGATACATTGTATAAAATTAAGTCGCCTCCCGCTTTCTATCCCTATGAATTTTTATATCTTTAAAACAACGCAACGGATTTTCATGCGGTTTTCTTTACTAGTTAGAGTTCTTAAGGAAGTTTTCCATGTATAATACATAAATATAGTAGCACAGGAACACTGTTAAAATGTATATAGGCAAAGCAACGTTTGCTGAGCCAGCTAGGTGAATATAAGTTTTCCCAGTACATAAGAATTTTAACCGATTGTAGGCGTGAATATAAGCAACTATGTAGGTATAAGCCCAAGCTTAGTTTTACTTCATTCTTGAAACTGTAAATACTACACTCGGGAGCAATGAAATCGAATCAGTATACTATTGGTTGCAGTAATAAAATGAGTCGATTTCATTGCTCCCGAGTGTATAAATACTAAAGTAAGTTTATACTGAATTAAATTATCTCGTCGAATAAAACGTCGGCGTCGAGTAGAATAACAAAGCTCGAGCTTGTCTTTGATTAGTTTCGCGCCTATATACCCGGTGAACAATATTGAGTTATAATGTCTGTGCGCGTTTCAATAAAAGTACCTGGGCGGCCGAGCTTCGCTCGAAGTAAAAAAATCGATTATTTTCTTTCGATTTTTTCATAACCCCATCTCTAGTTACTTCAAAACCAAAACGTCCCCCGCACCATCCTACGTATAGCATAGTATTACTACTCGGCAAAAGATGTCAGTAAGAGTCGTATTAACAATTTGAGCAATTTTTCATGCCCGAAAACACGGTTGGAAAGATGTTTTCTAAAAATTAAAACTAGCTAGATCGATTTATCGCCCCCGAATCCCTCTACATACCAAATTTCATGAAAATCGGTGCAGCCGTTTCCGAGATTCCAATTATATATATAATATATACAAGAATTGCTCGTTTAAAGATAAAGATTTTTCAAACGGGGAGCCCATTTTACGTATTCAAATTTAAGAAGCTCTAACTAGTACACAACAAACTAGGTGCCTAAGAATATTACACGCTGGCAGTTGCATCGAACTGATATCGTAACGGCAAACGATGTGCATTGCTGATTTCGTTACTGTCATTTCAATGGCGTCCGTAGTTAAACGGCAATGCACATCGTTCGCCGCTGCCATGCCAGAGAGAAGCAACTACGGGAGTGAAACAGACTCGGCCTGGAAGCAAAAAAAAACTATTTTTTTAGTAATTTTAATCGACTACAGTGTACAGATTACGTGTGGTGACGGCGAACAGAATACATGTGTCACCACCACAGCCCATCTTTTCCCGGCATGGGGGTCGTAAGAGGTGACCGAGGGAGCTCTCCGAGCGCTGCTGCCCGTACTCTTACGGGCAGCAGCGCTCTCTGTGCTTTAAACCGCTACACCACTGCGATCGCCAACCCGCCTGCCAAGCGTGGCGATTACTGGCATTTCACCCCAAATTTCATCATTTGGGGAGTCAGGTTCAGTCATTGGAGGAGGCCCTCGTCCAGCAGTGGACGTTATGTGGCTGATGTTGAATCGACTACAGGAAGGAAGTATGCAATTAGAATGTAATGCCATTGTTTCCTCTTTGATTTTACCTACAATAAAATTATTGCAATTAGGTTTTGTTAACCTGTTTACTTTATCATCACATAGTGTCATTATGATTATTTAATTAGGAATGCAGAAATATGTGAAAAATATATAACTAAATCCTGTTTTGATATTAGTAAATTGATATTCATTTTCTATTTAATGATATGATTGACATCTCCGTTATTTTGGTCTGACATTACTCATCCTATAAGTTTGATAAATGCGAAATGTGAGGTTTGAATGTGTATGCATGTCTATTTTGTCCTAGAAAATTGGCTGTATACATCCGTAAGCAAAAATTCCGGGTTGCTTATAAAACTTAAATAAATTATGTAATTCTTAAAGTAGTAATCTGCTCTATATACAAAAAGAAAGCCGTGTTAGTTACACTATTAATAACCAAAGAACGGCAGAATTGATTTGGTTGATAATTGGTGGGGAGGTAGCGTAGACCCAGGAAACAGACTTAGGATACTCTTTATCCCGATCCTGTGGGACGTGGCGCTGTATAGATATTGTTATAGTTTGTATGACATACTGAAACTATGCGAATGAAATCGCGGGGCGTCCACTATTATTGAATAAAAGACAATACTTGAGAGCGCCTGTGGTCCAGTTGGTCGGATACTTGACTTGGGATGTCGCGGGTTCGAGTCCAGCTACTGGACGTGGACCGATGGGACTCTTTTTGTACAGTGAAGGACAACATTGTGATGAAACCCGGTCACCACAAGGTGTGTGAACTCTATAACGGCGATGGGCTCACCCCCTGACACATTGGGTAAAATACGCTTAGTGGACCGTGGGCACTTGCTTAGCAAGTGCCTCTGCCTACCTCGCTTTGGGATTAAAAGGCGTGAAGTGTAGTACTATGGGAATGTTTGTTCTCAAGTGTACTATATCCCCAAAATGTTCGATTCAATACGATAAACTGCCAGTGACTGCTAATGTAATACATTATGGTAGACAGTAAATTAATTACCTGTAATGCCGTCTACTAGTGCAGCACGCACCAAGACCTAATTAGTGTTTTGATGACTTAAAATTGTTTGTTTTCTACACACATCTTCACTTATTTCTTATTTACGGAAATACGATAATCGTATTGTTTACACATACAATACAATGTACTGTTATCTTTGAGATAATTCTCTGGAACGATAAACACCAAAATATGTTGCGCACCTGGGTAATTTCTAATTAAATCGTGCAAGAGATATGATCAACTCTCTAAAATTCTTTAGTCATATGTGAAAAACGCTCGACTGTTTTATCATTTGCCGGGAATCGATCAATTATCATAAGATTGATCAATAAATCCCTAATTTTCCTGTGACATATACCCACATAACACATCTCTATATAGGTATTGCAGTTCAAGAGAGTAAGCTTTGTAAAATAAATTGTTATTGAAAGTCAATAAACCAACTTAATACTCAATACTCAATAATTTATTGCTTTTCCACAATATGTTATAAGGTCTTAAATACAGTTGAGGTACAATCGTGGACCCTGTAGGGCACATCAACATTAACGTATAATTTTTGTAACTTACATTAGGTAACAGTGTTAAAAAAAATTTACATTTCAACAAAATTAAATATTTACAGTTGTGTATTAAATAAAATCTAATATTAAACTATGTTACTTAGTCTAGTAACAATACATTTAGGAGAGCGTCTGTGATCCAGTTGATCGGATACTTAAACTTACGGTCGGGAGGTAACGGGTTCAAGTCCAACTACGGGACCTGTACCAATGGGACTCTTTTTCAGTGCCTATGTACGCAACGTTACGCTCGCACAGTGAAGAACAATATCTTGATGAAACTCGCACACCACAAGGTGTGATCCCTATAACGGCGACGGGCTCACCCCCTGTCACGTTGGGTTTACTACGCGAGCGTGAACCGTGGACATTTGATTAGTATGTGCCACTGCTTACCCCGCATTGGGACTAAAGGGCATGAAGTCTATTTTTTATCTAATAATCCATCTAAAAGTACACACATCAAGAGTGTTTAGGGATCAAGAACAGTTTTAGCTCTAAAAAAATCTGATTTATTTAAATCAAATCTAATCTTCTGTATTGGTCTCCCACCTAATTCCCCATGCCTGTATCAATGACTTATCACCACATTTTGAATAAATTATGAATGAATTCAGTTTTTGTAAAATATATTCTTGATTGCAATCTTTCAAAATTTACTTGATCCCTAGACACTTTTGATGTGTGTACATATATATATTAATCAATTCTTCAATAAATTAAATAATTGTGAAAGTAGTGGAGGGAGGGACATAGTTTTTTTTAAAATGAATACGAGACAACAATACTGTCGTTTTAAAAAATAGTTTATTTTACTCAGTTAGATATTCAGATGATGACAGGGGTTGGTCCGATAAAATAAAAAAGCATAACGCGCTGTTTACCTGATACAAGAAATGTGCTTAAAACTCAGATAGTCCATACTATTGAACCTTAATTGCGTTGAGATATTATACCGACATCGTTAAGTATAAAAGTGACGGATACGGCCGTCATGTATTAGTTGTAATTGTGCGGAGTCGCCGACACAACTTAACTATTTTCTTTTCGTGTTGAGGATCTCGTAGGAGTCGACTTTCCGAACATGAAGGTACGTAACGTTCTTTAGCTTTTATATTACTGCGTGTAAAAGGACCCCGTGGTCTTACAAACGTTGGTAGGTTTGTCGATATGAACAACTTTTATTATGGAGGAAAATGCGTGAAATGAAAAAAAATATGTTTTTGAACTTACTAAATGAATGAGACTTATACTTACTTACATAGATACTCTTAAATACATAAAGACATATATAAAACACCCAGACGCACACAACAAATGTTAACACTAGTTTAGGGTCAGGTGACCGTGTGTAAAAAATGTCCTAAGATATATTATTATTATTTATTAAAGAAAAGTATAATAAAATATAGTTCATTCGCTTTAAATATATATGTACATGGAAGCCTGTGACTTTGTAGTTCTGTCTCATTAATTACGGTACGGTTCTAAGCTACGTCCATTCCAAATCTCAAGTACTTAAGTTTAGCCGTTTGGGCTGTGCGTTGATATATCAGTCAGCTTTTCCTCATATATATGTTATATATATAAAACAAAGACGGGTTTGTTACAACACTTATAACTAAAGAACGATTCAACTTAATTCAACTTAAGTCAACTTGCTTAACATCAGGCAGGATGGTGATCAAACGCTTGTTCATACTGATTAAAAAAAAACTGATTAGGCAGAAAATTGGTGGGGACGTAGCTTAAAACCAGGAGAATAACATACGGTGCTTTTCGTCCCGTTCCTGTGGAACTTAGTGCAGTATAGAGGGTGTTATAGTTTGTATGACATACTGAAACTACGCGAATGAAATCGCGGGGCGTCCGCTAGTTAGTTATATAATATATATTTAGATAATAATATGATTTAAAACAAAACGTATATTATGTACTTTCCTTTGTTTCAGTTACTGATAGCATCGTTATTCATAACAGGAGCACTATCCCAAGTTCAATATCTGCGGCAGCCCCCAAGGTTCATCAGTAATAGTGACTTCGCTCCGTTCATTTCCGAAAACAATAGATTAATTCCGAATGGAATGGATAATTTCATACCAACTGGTCCGCAGTTGCCTTCACTGTCACCGGATGCAATGAGTCCACAGAACGGCGAATTCGGTTATCAATATAACCAAATTTCCCCCGGTGGGAGATTGACAGCATTCTATGACAACATCGCTCGAGGGACTGGCGTAACTTCGGAAATAATGAACCAACCGAAGGAGAATGCACCATGGTTTTATATGCCAGTGGCGAGAAGATCTTTCCGAAGAAGATATTAAGTATATGCAAGATATTTAAATAGTGTGATTGGTAAATTAATGTTGCCATGTAATTGAATCATCATAATTTTCCTGCCCTTATCCCATACTAGATGGGGTCGGCGCAACACGTTTCCTTTTGCCCATGTTGCAGTTAGAATTGGCATTTAAATACTGAATCAAAAATTAAAAAAATATATATAATATACTAATTAAATCTGAGTTTTTCTACGAATCGTTTTTTTTGTACAAGTACAGTCACATGTATAAACATGTATGCTCTTAGTAACTTTCCAAAGCCATTTTCTAACAAAGCATAGATACGAAGTTGGCGAATATGGATTTTTCTTCTAAACATTTCAAACTACTATGAAATTTGTTGCGTACATGTTTTTACACGTGACTGTACATAAAAAAAACACATCAATTATTTATTTATAAGTTAAGGACAGCCAACAAGGCACACACGTATACTTACATATAATGAGCATTTTAATTTTACAATGTGACATGTTGCCCTACTTATAGGCTACCACTAATATTTTAATAGTAAGTAGGTAGTAAAACAATGAAGAAAAGAAGGTTATCCAACAAAATCAATACATAGTTACACTAGTTTAACAATGGTTCACATGAATTAAATACAGTACACAACAAAAAATATAAATAACAAATAGCAAACAATTTAATACAAATCACATGGAGTGGCAGATAAAGCCAGAATTTTATTTCGCAGTACCGAGATGTCTATATTGAAAATATCTATATCTAAAGATTTCGATATTTTATTATAAGTATCGGAAATCCTTGCCAGGGGAGAGTGTCTACCCAGATTAGTGCGATATCTTACAGTACAAAAGAGTTTGTAGGTGCCCTGACGAGGTACATTGTACGGACATCTAAAATTAATTTTGCTTAGTAGGTAAGGGCAGTCCAATTTAGCGTTAACAAGCTTTGAGATGAACACCACATCATGCATCTTTCGGCGTGCAGCCAAGCTAGTCATGGAAAAGTGCTTGAGGCGATCACAATACGATGGAAGCGACTTGGCTAGATTGCACTGATACGAAAGATGCCATAAAAATCTTTTCTGCACCCTCTCAAGTCTACAAGAGTGTACCTTATATAAAGGCGAATTATCGCTTAGTCGAAATATTCACCAGTAAAAAGTTTTCATCACATTAGCCGTTGAACCGATGACCGTTGGGGCAAACGAATTCTCGAGTGGAGATCGCGTCTCGGCAAACGGAGTGTAGGACGCCCTCAGGCAAGGTGGACTGATAACATGCGCAGGATGACTGGCAGAAATTGGATGCGAGAAGCCGAAAACCGATCACAGTGGCGTGCAATTGGAGAGACCTATGTCCAGCAGTGGACAAATATAGTCTGATGATGATGATGAAAAGACGCTTAATTGCGTTGAAACAAAGTTTTCAGGTAACAAACAAGAAAAATTAATTCCGTCGAATTGAGTACTGTAAGATTTACGCAAAAAAATAATAATTAATTGAGAACCTCTGAACCTAGGATCTGGGATTTAGGTTTATTCAGCCTATGACCTAGCAACTTGTAATATTCTTAATTCACAATTTGACGATTTAATGTAAATTTGCCGCATCCACGTGATAAACTCCACCCTCCTGCGCTTAATTCATTTCTGTGGCATAATATTATTTTTTTTTACTCCCCAAGTCTCGTTTTTACGTCGATCCGCAGCTTATTTTTTATTCATTCGCTTGAATTATTCGGGGGTCGAAATCTGTATTAGCCTCAGCCCGCCTCTGAGAGTTGTGATTGCTTTCAATTTGCCTCATTACGGTTTTGGGATTAAACTTATGCTATAGATAAGTATACTAATCTATTTAACCGACTTAAAAAGAAGGAGGTTCTCAATTCAACGATACATTTTTATGTTTTTTACCTCAAATCTTTAAAAAAAAAGACTGGGTCAATTATTGATGTGCATGATACTTTCATAGAAATCATCGAGGGAGACCCTCGTCCAGCAGTGGCTCTTTTTTGATTGATGATGATTCTTTTTTTTGTTTCAAAGCTGGTGCTTCCCGTTTGGCTCCAGGTTCAGTAGGTTCTTTTTTCTTTAGACTTATGGGCACTTCTAAATTGAACATGACGTGTGAACTATCAGTAAATATTTTTCAAAATTCAAATTAATCAAGTTCACGCCTAGGATCTCTGCCTACCCTTTTGGGAAAATGGCGTGGCCAATTATGAAAGTATGTATTCAAACAATTCTGTATTTTAGTTACTTGCAACATTAAATAGATTTCCATATTGATTATTATTTACCGATTTCGCAAGGAATACTTAAATAAGCAAAATTGTTGTGATAATAACAATATTCAGTCCAAAATGTATGATGTAAATATATACCAACCTCCTTTGAAATCTACACTAACCCCAGACGAAAGTATTACTTTAACGGGGTACCTGCTTAACCTATCTCCCAATTGGTTTTACATAAACAAGGTGGACTGATGATATGCGCAAGATGGCTGGCAGAAGCTGGATGCGAGAAGCCGAAAACCGATTACAGTGGCGTGCAATTGGAGAGGCGTACGATCAGCAGTGGGCTCATGATGATGATGATGATGATACAATGTACCTCCAATGCGAACGGAACGTAACGCGGGAGAGTAAACATTGCTCCAAAAATCTGTCCGTGTTTTTATTCATTTTCGATCGTAAATTCTAGTGTTAATCATTAAAATTCTATTGTCAAAGCTAACGTAATATTTAAGCTTTAGATACAATTAAAGTGCATAACGAAAACTGTTCGAAATCAGTGGTAAATTGCTAAAAGTGTTACATACGGTGCGGGAGGGAGACGGCGTAACGACCATAAATAGAGTGAGACAACAATACCAAATGTCAATGTCAGGTGAATGTGACAGTGACATTGACAGCGGCCGTCATCACGTGAGCCAATAAACGACGAACCTCAAACTGACACTTCGTATTGCGTTCCTTTACACGCTTTTAACAAAATGGAGCATATTACAGTAAGAAAATTTAAAATAGTAAAATCCAATTCAGAAAATGATCTATCCTGTATTACTAACGACACATCACCCTTGAACTCCACAATGTTTGATATATCATCTCAAAGTCAACCGATAATTGGTTCGGTAGACTCTTCATGTATTATAGAACTAAAACAAAGCGTTGAACAAAAACAGCAAGAATTACTCTCAGCACATGAGGAAATTGAAAAACTGATGGGAGAGGTATCTGCTTTAACTCAGGAATTAAATACAAAAAATAAACAAATATCGATATTTAAGAAAATAACTACTGAAATTACATCGCCGAGACTGACTACACCAAAAAGAAATAGTACAGTATCTAGAAAAATTCTCAACATAAGCATGAAGACACCAAGATTTTCACCTATACATAATAACCTTTATATATCAAAAATGGCGATTCAACAAGTTACAACTAACACCGCTTTCGATACCGAATTAAATACCGAAAGAAATGGTACAGAACCAGGACCTTCTGTCTTGTCCGCCGAGTCTGAAATTGCGTGTACGACACAAAAATGTGACAACAAGGGACGGATAATCATCATTGGTGACCAGTCAATCAGAGGTCTTGCCGGACAACTGCGCCTACATCTTCAGGACAAAATATTAGAAAACTATGTGATACAAAGCACAGTTCATTCGTTAGCTCCGTCATCAGAAATTCTAAATGTGTGTGAAAAATTTAAACCTAAACCCAATGACGTCATCATAATTGGAACTGGTCGTAACGATAAAGATCCGTATGTTTTTATGAATAACCTTTGTAATGTACTCTACTCTATACTTTGAAAAGTCAAAAAGTGATTTTACTTGGAACAAACCGCAACAGATTTTTAAATTGTCGTAAACTTAATTACTACATGTCAATGTTCGCCATGAAATACAAAAACTGTAGCTATATTAATCTAAACACACGGAAAGAAATAATTTCAAAGTTGAGTGTAGAGATAAAATATTTAGAATATACAAAAGAATTCTCGATTTCTAAGATACATACTTTGTTAAAAAATAATAAATCACATTTAAAACAAAATCCAAAGGAAAACACCTACAGCAAAGGAACTATTCCTTACTATTTTATGAAAGCTAAAGCAAACGAGGGAAATAAAAATAATAGCTTTCGCCCCTCACAATCATAGTTTGTCTACAGAGACCCAAAAATGTCATGAGATCGGTATATTGCATCAAAATATTGCTGGTATATTGAATAAAAAGGATCTATTCGCAATAACTTTGCAAGAAATAGCGTCTAACTGTAAAGTGGATATAATTTGTTTAACGGAAACATTTATGAAAAGAGGAACAGAGTTGAACTTGAGAATTAATGGGTATAAATTAGCAGCGTCATTTGGAAGGAAAGACAGTAAACGTGGCGGTACATGCATACTAATTAAAAATAACTTTGATTACGAACCATTGACGGACATATTAAATAAAGTAAAACCCATAGCGTTAGAATTTGAATATTGCGGAATAAGGATCCCCATATTTAATCTGTATGTAATTTGTTTATACCGTACCCCCAGTAGCAATTGTAATGTTTTTTTAGAGAAACTTAATGACGTCTTATTTAAACTCAATATAAAATCAAATAAACGGGGTAATAATCTGCGGAGACTGGAATATTGATATGCTAAAAAAACATAAATACTCTACTGAGCTTGCATCTTTGTTGAAAAGTCACAACCTCACAAACATCGTCGATCGTCCAACTCGCATTACAGCGTGTCTGGACCTAATAGCAACAAACCTCCAAGACGTGTCCATTGATTTGCCCGTACTGTGTCTATCTGATCATGAAACTGCCCAAATAGCTACAGTAAGATTACCAAACCCAAATAAACACCTCAACAAAAAAACATTGGTATATTTTACTGAAAAAAGGGATTACAGTACTGACAACATACAAAAATTTTGTGATTGTATGTCGGCATTAAGTTTTAATGACGTTCTATCTGAAAATGATACTAACACAGCATTTAATATTTTCCACGAACATATTTGTTTATTTTTTAATCTGTGTTTCCCGAAATTACGAGTAAAAATATCAAATAAAAAAGTACTCAACAGGTGGTTATCGAGGGGGCTTAAAATAAGTTGCATAAAAAAGCGACAGCTTTACCTAAAATATAAACTTCAATCGAATAACAAATCCCTTAAAAAAAAACGATATAAAGCTTATTCCCACATCCTTCAGAAATGTATTTCAGCTGCACAATCGATAAATAATACAAAATTTATAATGAAGTCGAAAAATCGGTGCAAAGCAGCTTGGGAAATAATAAATTCCAAAATTAAAGATTGTAAAAGTAGTAATATAACTCGAATACGCCTTTGTGATGGAAAGCATACTACGAACTCACGAGATATTGCTAATACATTCAATGATTTTTTTAAAGGTATAAGTAAAAATAATAGCTATAGCACAAACAAAACTAAACCAGTACCTAATAATACTGCAAGCATTTTCTTGGCACCTTTACTTCCAATAGATGTCATAAAGATAATAAAGAGTTTGAATAATACCACTTCGTCGGGTTATGATGAGATTAATACACAATTGCTGAAAAAATGCGCGACACAACTGTCTGTACCATTGTGTCATATGATTAATGTGTCTATGTTGCAAGGAATATTTCCCAATAAATTAAAATTATCAATCGTCAAACCACTTTATAAAAAAGGTGAAAAAAGTGATATGAACCATTACAGACCTGTAACACTAATACCGGTAGTATCTAAGGTATTCGAAAAGGCTCTACATAACAAATTATATAATTTTATTGCGAAATTCAACATACTTAAGCCTGAACAATTTGGGTTTAGAAAAAACAGTGACACAACTTTAGCGTGTTTTTCACTAATCAAAGAGGTAACGGAAGCTCTTGATAATGGCTCTACACCCGTCGCTATCTTTTTAGACATGAGTAAAGCATTCGATTTGATATGTCATCAAACTCTACTAAAAAAATTAGAACGATACGGAGTTAGAGGAGCGGCACTAAATTGGTTCGCTAGTTACTTAGAAAATCGAAAAAAAAGGGTAGATATTGGCAACAATGATGGCAGTGAATATAAAGTCATCTCATCAGATTGGGTAGAGCAGAATCCTTTCGGGGTACCACAGGGAAGTATTTTAGGACCACTACTGTTTATACTGTACATTAATGATCTTCCTGAAAGTATTACCCAGAAATCAATCTTGTATGCAGATGATACAACATTGATTTTGAGTGGAAAAAACACTGCACAAATTGAACAAGACGCTAATGCGGCGCTATTGATGGTAGTAAAATGGCTCAATGAAAACAATTTAAAGGTCAATCTGGAAAAAACTAATTTCGTGACATTTCAGACATACGGGAGCAAACAAAAAAACTTAAATCTAACATACGAAAATAACAATATTAAGGAAGTAGACTCTACAGTTTTTCTAGGCATTAGTATTGATAAATATTGTAACTGGAAGCCTCACGTCGAAAAAGTATGCGAGAAACTAGACAGGTATATTTACGTGTTATATAGGTTACGTCAAGATACGAACATGAAAACAGCTATGTTGGCATACCATGGATTTGTAGCAAGCACAATACGATATGGAATTGTACTGTGGGGGAACTCTACTTTTTTTAAAAGGGTTTTTATTGTACAAAAAAAATGCATGAGAGCAGTTTGTGGTGCAAAGCCTTTAGATAGTTGCAAACCATTGTTTAAGAAAAATCAGATTCTTTCCTTACCATGTCTATATGTTTTTGAGACCTTAAAGTTTGTAAAAAAACATTTACACTTATTTAAGACTAATGATGAAGTCATGAATTGTAGAGGTAGAAGGAAAAACGATCTGTACGCTCCATATAGAAGGCTGCAGCTGCACTCTAGCAACTCATTCTGTATGGCTATCAAGTTGTATAACAAACTTAGTAGTGATTTTAAAAATATGCCACTTTTAGAATTTAAAAGAAAATTATTTAATCATTTGGTAGAAAAATGTTATTACACCACAAAGGAATTCCTAGAAGATAAAATGTAAAATTGTATATATATACATTTAATATTATGCTTTGGTTAATTAATTTTTGTCTGACATATGAATTTAGTTATTTTTTTTTAGTGTTATTTTATTATTCAATTTAATTTTGATTGTAATTTGACAAATGTTTTATTTTAATTATTGTTTAAATTTAATAACGTAGGTACCTATAATTTTCAAATTTATAATACTAACATTTGCACACTCTTATGAGTAGAATGTGTTAAGAATCTGTTTACATATTTTAAGAGCTAATTTGTACTCTCATTCTGGCAAATAAATCATTTTTATTTACATACATACATACATACACTT
>SJJU01070606.1:0-27707 GCA_012932125.1 Conopomorpha cramerella | reverse complement strand
CTAATCCTTATACGGGACATACCACGCCCAGGATAATCCTTATACGGGATATTCCACGCGAGGGACATTCCACGCACGGGATACTTAAGTGAGGGGCATCCCAGGACTTATCTCCCCTGATCACTGGTTGCTGCTCCTCATCTGCAGGCTACTCCTACAGGTTCCCCACACTCCCCTCTTTACACACACACACTTACACTCTACAATGTAGATGTAATAACGTAGAATAATTAAATATATATATATTGGTGTTGTAACTTAACTTATATATTAATATAACTCACCAGGAACAAATAAATGAGTTGATACCCTCATTTGTCTTTAAATTCTTTCTTGGGAAAGGGGAAGTTTGTTTGTCGGAAGCAGGGTGTGGTTTCCTTTCTTTTTATAAATTTATGCCCCTTGTTTGGGTATAGGCGCCCTTATCTGTACCCCACTCTGTTTCTGCTCTCGGCGAGGTCACCCAAACGCCCTGATCCGTGCTGAGCTAGCGCAGGATGTCACAGTGGCGCCCAACGTGGGGCTGAGTAAATTTCCCTTTTCTCCCTTTGTTCCTGGTAGGATTACACTACACATTTACACACCATTTCTTTTTTTTAACAGGTGTACCCTGAATTTTAAAATTATAATAATATGGCCATTCTTATTTTGTGTATCAAATGGTATTTCTATCAAATGGGCAGATAACCCGTTTGTTTTGTTTTTTTTGTATAAAAAACTTATTATATACATTATAAACATTACATATTCTGGTAATGTTTCCTTTTTTTCTTTGACTGTTATGGCTAATACCCATTTCATAATTATTTTGTAATTATATCCTGTGTTGTGTTCAGGGTTATATATAGGTACTACATACAATTTGAGGTTATGAAAATTTTTTTTGACCTCATGTTTTTTTTGTTTTGAGATTTATCTCTAAATGTGTACATGATGGGAATCTGAAACCACATGAACATAGTTTTATCTCACTCACACTGAGATTTACTTTTATATTACCTGCATATTTGTTCCTTGGCCAAATGTGCATATAACCTTGACACATTTTTTTTTTATTGTATGTTGCACCGAGTGTAATTTTTTTATTTTGTAATATTAATTACATTGTTGCTTACTTTACACATTTACACACTCACACAATTTCACCATGGATATTACACTGCTTGGCTGTCCACTCGACTTTTTAAACAAGGATGAACTGCTCTTTGAGCTTAAAATTAGACATTTCGAAAGTAATCCAAATAGCACCAGAGATGAACTAAGGAAACAGCTCAGACAACTTTTAAAAATGTCGAGGAGGGGTAGCATAGACCTCAAACCATACCAGTTTAGCGAGTCTGACATTGAGATAGATGTCGTCAAAAACAAGGTTGCTGAACTCGAGTTGTCAATTAAGAACCCGGAACAACAAAGTCTCCCTCGTCTTGTAGGGAAATGCAATTACTTTATCCGTAGGTTGTCTCGAGTTGAAAACCCATCTGAAACTAATAGAAACTTGGCTGGTCGACTGCTGTCCTGTCTGACCTTGATTGATGACTCGGTCACAGAGGAATCTGATGCTGAACCTGCTGATGAACCGGATGTTCCCGTCCAAGTTGTTCCAGAAAAGGTAGTGTACAATGTCCAAACAAAATCAGTTAATATTAGTTCCTTGAACCTTAAGTTCAGGGGTGAAACATGTGTGAGGGGCTTTCTTGTTCGACTTGAGGAACTTCTCTCTTCAAAGGAGATTCCCAAATCGAAGGTGTTTACTTCTTTTTCTGAAGTACTTGACGGTCCAGCTCTCCACTGGCATCGTGCTAATAAATCTTTATACAATGATTATGACTCATTGACTGCAGCTTTGCGGGAAGATTTCGACATTCCCGATTACGATTTCAAACTCATGCAAGAAATCCGCGCTCGTACCCAAGCCAGGGATGAAACCATTGTGATTTTCCTCTCCATAATTCTGGGAATGTGTTCTCGCCTGTCCTCGCCATTGTCTGAGTTGGAAATATTAGATATTTGCCTGCGTAACATCCGACCTGAATATAGTTCCCAACTTGCTTTGCTTAACTTCACCAAAATACAAGACTTAAAGAACGCTTGTAAGCGTCTAGAATTGAGTAGGACAAAGTCACAGTCATTCCTGGAACCAAAGGTGTCTGCTAATTCGGTAAACTCTGACTTTATATTAAAAAATACTTCCACCTCGGACAAGCGAAAATCGGATTGTCCAATTGTAAGTTCTCTGCAAACCCCCAACGAAAAATTCTGCTTTCGTTGTGGCAAGTCGGGTCATATTCCGCGGTTTTGCAAAGTCAATCGTGACATTGTTTGTTTTAAATGTGGGAATAAAGGTGTACGCACACCGGAATGTCCTAAATGTAAGGCTTCAAAAAACTAACTTCTTGCGCTTCCTATAAACCTAGGAATTTTAAATGTAGGGGCGCACAATTTATACCTAATAACAAGGATAACCGACCTTATGTGAAGGTATCCGTATTAAAACTTGAACTTTATGGTTTATTAGATTGTGGTGCTGGATGTTCTATATTAGGGAACGAAGCCCACAAACTGTTTACCTCGCTAGATTTTCCCTCTCATAAGTTGAGGAAACCTCTTGTTATTGTTGTAGCTAATGGCTCTCACCACACCTGTACTGAATACATGGTATTACCGGTTGAATTCAAAGGTTCTATGAACATAATGGAATTTATAGTTTGTCCTGAGATTCAACTACCTGTTCATTTTGGTGTCGACTTCTTTAAATTGTTTAACATAGCTCCGGAAATTTTTAATAGCTGTGATAATATATTCGTTTCGTCTGAGGTACCTATAAATAATATCTTACCGTCCGATGATGTCGGCATAAGAGACTATGATTCTTTGTCTTCTTCTGAGAAAAAATCTATCTTCTCTATAATGGAGAAATACAAAGATATCTCCACAGATGTGAAAGGTTTAGGTCGTACTAAATTAATAGAACATGTGATTGATACAGGTGATAGTCCACCTATCAAACAAAAATATTACCGACTTAGTCCAATTAAACAATCTGCCCTTGAGGATGAATTAGACAAAATGTTAGACTTAAATGTTGTTGAGTCCTCTTTCTCTCCATGGAACTCTCCGGTCGTCATGGTAGAAAAATCTGATGGTAAAATGAGACTTTGCCTTGATTCACGTAAATTAAACTCTGTTTCTAAACCGGATGCCTATCCTTTACCGTACATAAGTTACATTCTGGATAACTTGAGAGATGCGCGGTACCTTAGTTCGTTGGATTTAACTTCAGCCTACTGGCAAATAGGACTGGATAAAAACTCTAAGGAATGTACTGCTTTCACTGTTCCTCGTCGTGGGTTATTCCATTATAATGTAATGTGTTTTGGATTAGTAGGTGCATCAGCTACTATGCAAAGGTTAATGGATAATTTGTTTACCGCTGAATTTGACAATAAAGTATTCTGTTTCCAAGATGACATCATTATTAGTTCTTCCTCTTTTTCTGAACATGTCAATCTGTTAGAGTTAGTCCTCGAAAAGTTAAAATTTGCAAATTTAACTATTAACATGCACAAATCAAAATTTTGTAGAAGTGAATTGAAGTATCTGGGGTATATCGTTGACAAATTTGGTCTACGTACCGATCCATCTAAAATAGAAGCTATCATGAACTTTCCTCCTCCTAAGGATGTGAAAGAAATCAAGCGTTTTCTCGGTATGTGCGGTTGGTATCGAAGATTTATTCAGAATTTCTCTAAAGTTGCTCGTCCTTTAACGAAACTTACCAGTAAAAATGTCCCGTGGGCCTGGACTGATGAAACGAATAATTCTTTTAATTTGTTAAAGTCTGCTTTAGTGTCAGCACCCATCTTAAGGTGTCCTGACTTTAATAAACCTTTTTCTATACAAACAGATGCATCTTCTTTTGCCATAGGTGCTGTCCTAACTCAAAACGTGGATGGAGTCGATCATCCCATTGCTTATTGTAGTCGAACGCTAAATAAACAGGAGGTTAATTACTCTGCTACTGAGAGAGAACTTCTCGCTGTCATTTATGCTTTAGAACAATATCGTGCCTATGTTGAAGGCAGAAAATGTACTATAATTACAGACCATTCTTCCTTACAATGGTTCTTTAATTTAAAAAACCCATCTGGTCGTTTGTGTCGTTGGGCTTGTAGATTGAGCCAATTTAATTTTGAGATTGTACATCGCAAAGGAAAAGATCATGTTGTTCCTGACTGTCTGTCAAGAGTATTGATTCTATCGATTTTCATAATATAAAGGACAAGTGGTATCTCAATCTCTTTGAGAACATTCTGTCCGAACCTCATCGTTTTCCAAATTTTAAAATAGAAAATTCAAAAATGTATCGTTTATCAAAGAATAAATATAACATTACATCCCAATTTGATTGGAAATTGGTTGTTCCTCAAGAGGATCGTACAGAAATTTTTAAAATTTGTCATGACGATCCTACTGCCGGACATTTTGGTGTTTCAAAGACTCACAAGAAAATAGCAAGTCTATATTATTGGCCATCCATGTTTAAGGATACCAAAGAGTACGTCTCGGCTTGTGAAACTTGCAAATGCTACAAGCCAGGCAATACAGCTCGTGCTGGTTTGATGGGAAGTCCTAAACAAGTCAGTTATCCTTGGGAAGCGATTTCTTGCGATTTAATGGGTCCTTTTCCCCAATCCTATAACAGGAACCAATTTATATTTGTGGTCGTCGATTATTTTAGTAAATATACATTAATTTTTCCTTTGCGTTCGTCCACTACAAAACATATTATTAAATGTTTAGAAAAAAGTGTTTTTCTTGTACATGGGGTACCAAAGTTTTTGTATTGTGATAATGGTCCCCAATTTATTTCTAAAGATTTTCAGAATCTTGTTCTAAAGTATAATATACCGCATTTATTCTATAATCCACGATATCACCCCCAAACTAATCATACCGAACGTGTAAACCGTGACATAGGTAGGGCTATTGCATCTTATGTGCGTTCTGACCACAGAAAATGGGACCAGAACATTAGTGAGATTCAATGCGCACTGAATACTACTATTCATAACGGAACTACATACTCCGCGTTTGCATTGGTTCATGGTAGGGAAATGATATTGGATGGCTCTGTTTATAAATCAGAAGAACCCATTGATCCTTCTGAAATAGAGTTCTGTTCTCCACATACCTTCAAAGACTCTTTGAAGTCTCTGAAAGATATTTTTGTTAATGTTCGTGCCAATCTACTAAAGGCTTATGAACATAACAAAAAATACTATAATTTGAGAAAGCGACCTGTTCGACTTGAAGTAGGTCAAATTATCTATAAGCGTTGTTTTCCTCTTTCCAATGCTTCTAAATATTATTCTGCTAAACTAGCGCCCAAATATGAGAAATGTATTATCTCACATAAACATTCTCCCCTTGTTTTCTCTCTTAAATCTTTGGATGGAAAGAACTTGGGAAAGTTCCATCTCAAGGACCTTATTGAGCGGTAGCTCGTTTTTTTAAGTTTCCTTTAATTTTCATGAAGTTAAAACGAATCATATAGTTTTGACTTTTCCGGTTTTCTTTGAAACCGAGGTGTCTTTGACCATATCGTCCTAGACCTTTACACTTTGTAATATTGGGTCAAGTTCACTCTGAAGGTATCCAGAGTTTTGCTTTGCTTCATATATCGAGTGGTTGTGGGCTGGTGTTTTGGTCTAATGACCGTACTGCAGGATTAACGTTAAGATAGGATAACATCTGTACTGTCGCTGGTTTTTCTTTATGGTTCGAATTTGCTGAAGGATGGAATAAATATAACTACTCGTTACTGTAAGAGAGTAGATAGTTTTAGGTATGCAGATGGTCTAATGACCGTACTGCAGGATTAACGTTAAGATAGGATAACATCTGTACTGTCGCTGGTTTTTCTTTATGGTTCGAATTTGCTGAAGGATGGAATAAATATAACTACTCGTTACTGTAAGAGAGTAGATAGTTTTAGGTATGCAGATGGTCTAATGACCGTACTGCAGGATTAACGTTAAGATAGGATAACATCTGTACTGTCGCTGGTTTTTCTTTATGGTTCGAATTTGCTGAAGGATTGAATAAATAAATAAAACTACTCGTTACTGTAAGAGAGTAGATAGCTTTAGGTTAAATATGTGGTCTATGATCACTGCCTTTTATGTTAATATGCCTTAGTGCATATTTTTTTTGTTGTTGTGGAAGATTTCGATATCTCTCTACTATTTTGAGTCATGACCTTATGTGTTATGTGGTCTATGATCTCTGTCTTTTCCTTAATATGTCTTAGTGCATATTTTTTTGTATTGTTGTGGAAGATTTCTATATCTCTCTACTATTTTGAGTCATGACCTTACTTGTTATGTGGTCTATGATCTCTGTCTTTTCCTTAATATGTCTTAGTGCATATTTTTTTGTATTGTTGTGGAAGATTTCTATATCTCTACTATTTTGAGTCATGACCTTACTTGTTATGTGGTCTATGATCTCTGTCTTTTCCTTAATATGTCTTAGTGCATATTTTTTTGTATGGTTGTGGAAGATTTCTATATCTCTCTACTATTTTGAGTCATGACCTTACTTGTTATGTGGTCTATGATCTCTGTCTTTTCCTTAATATGTCTTAGTGCATTTTTGTGTTGTGGAGGATTTTTTTTTGTGTCTGTCTGCTGTTTTGAGTCGAGACTTTTCAATTTGGTGGTCTACGATCTCCTTTGTTATTTTGTATCCTATGTTTATATTTTCAGGTCCAGACTGGTCTCATGTCTGAGTACATTGATCATTTTGCTTGTTAGTACTTGTGGATGGTAGGACTGCTCCTCCACATCCTCATCTCTTAGAGGTTAGAACTCTATTTTTGTTTCAGGTCGTCATGAACCTGGAATCTTATTCTTGTTTACTTGTTCTTGGTTTGCTTAATTTTCTTTTGTAGTTCCAGGATAGCGGGTAAACGAATTATTTTATTTGAAAATTATCTAATTTTCAAATAAAATAATTCTATCCCAACTCAAATGGAACTGTAACGCGAGAATCCCGCGTTAATCATCATAGGGACTTGGCTCTAAAAGTTGAGACCCAAGTTCCGTTCATCTTTTTTAGTTAACGTCAATCATATTGATTGTCTGAGTGTCCATCATTATTCTGGCCGGCTCGGACAAGGCTCTTTCTTTTTTTTGCCGGGTCACTATGCGACCTGCTGCGTAATTTTACATCTTTTATTTTATTATGTTTTAATGATGTGAAATCATCAAGAAATGTATTTATAATATTAGGTGAGTATTTCTGCGTCGGCTGTAGGTGAATTATAGTTATTTTTGGTGATTCTTGTCGTTCCTTGTCGAACACATTTTTCTTGACGCCTACTTCCTTTGTTTCAGAATGCCATTTGGTTTATAGACAATTTCCTATGTTAAGCTGCCATATACGAGGATGGTAATGTTGGACTAAAACCTCCTCCGTGGTAAGTTTCTCCATGTAAAACAGCGTGCTATGCCACCATAAAAATTTAAGTGATAACCTTTTGTTTGTAAAACCATCTATCAACTGTTATTCTTTTAACCTTTCAGTTTTTACATAAGGGTACACCTGTCTAATGATGCAAGGCCTCTTTTCCCTACTTTGCCGACAAGGATGACGGCGTAAGGAGCCAGCTTTGTATCCTGACTCTTGGTTGTATTCCCGCTCTGTAAGCGGTAAGTTTCACTTTCATCTCTTGGTTGATGTAACCTTTTCTTTTTATCTGTGGACCGTTAGTAATATAAGCCTGTATGCTTATAGGGTTCCACGCACGGGCTGATCCTTATACGGGATATTCCACGCACGGGCTAATCCTTATACGGGACATACCACGCCCAGGATAATCCTTATACGGGATATTCCACGCGAGGGACATTCCACGCACGGGATACTTAAGTGAGGGGCATCCCAGGACTTATCTCCCCTGATCACTGGTTGCTGCTCCTCATCTGCAGGCTACTCCTACAGGTTCCCCACACTCCCCTCTTTACACACACACACTTACACTCTACAATGTAGATGTAATAACGTAGAATAATTAGATATATATATATTGGTGTTGTAACTTAACTTATATATTAATATAACTCCCCAGGAACAAATAAATGAGTTGATACCCTCATTTGTCTTTAAATTCTTTCTTGGGAAAGGGGAAGTTTGTTTGTCGGAAGCAGGGTGTGGTTTCCTTTCTTTTTATAAATTTATGCCCCTTGTTTGGGTATAGGCGCCCTTATCTGTACCACACTCTGTTTCTGCTCTCGGCGAGGTCACCCAAACGCCCTGATCCGTGCTGAGCTAGCGCAGGATGTCACAATGCCAACTTATGTTTGACCATTCTATTGAATCGCCAGCCAAACATGATTCATAATGCCAAAATGTTTTTATTACTTAAGACTAGATAGTAAAATAATACAATTGGTTGTCAGTCACATCCTTTCTAAAAATTCTTCATGGGTCTATCAACGTGTTAGAATTTGTTTCTTATATGAGGCCGACTATAATATACAGGGTGATCCGGAAATAGATCTCTTCATACTTTATGACCCGTGCGCTATGCATCAAATATCAAGACCGGACATTAATCTATTAACGAATTCCATACTAATTTAAACTAAAGGTACTGATACACATGCTAGTAAGTAGCATGCTTTTGCAGCGATTCCCGTAATATTTTTATTTATTTATTTATATTTCCATAAATACCTAACTTGACAGGTTGAACCTAATTCGTCAGGTACACACGCAAACTACTTATATAAGTATACACAAAAAATATAACAAACATAAACAACTTAGACTACTTACCTAAACATACGCAATTTAATCATAATATAACTAAAATAATAAAACAATGAACTGCACTAACAAAATCTCCTAAAATAAGATAAAAGGAAGCCTATCCCAGCAGAGATATTAATGTTCTTATTTCGAGTCGAAGCTTTGAGATATTTGACGTCTTGGTGGTTACTTACCGTAATAGCCCCAAAAGCATGCCACTAAGTAGCATGTCTATCAGTACCTTAAAGTTATTTTAATTCGTATGTGTGTGTCTTTTATTTTCTTCTGTATAATTTGTTATGCTATTTGGTGTTAGTATATGCTTGTAGATTTCTTTGAAGTCAAAGAGTTGTTGCATTGAATGAACTATTGCAATTTTTTTTTTGTTTTATTAATCAGAAATTACGACTGTTACGTCAGTTTGTCTATTTTCGCTTTGTTTTTCTATAAAATATATATAATCTAAAAAATATTTACTATTCAACACTTCTTTTTTTATATGGCGTTTAAGTTATCTATAAATTGTTTTATCTTTCTTTGATTGTAAAGTATACTTATATATTATATTAAGCTAAATAACCTTTGGTGGCACCATCTCTCGAAAGGTCCGTCCCTCCCATTAAGGTTAATGGACTGAATTATATGTATGTGTCACCGGAAAATAATAAATAATATTTAATTGTATGTAATAGTAGGATAGAACTACACTGTATGCGTGTACCTCGAGTCTGCGAGAGAGCGAAGTCTGCGGTCTCGTCTATCTATCCCGCTCTCAGCGATACGAGATGACAGAGAGAGCGATATGCTCTCCAATATGTACACATATCAAAAGTGTCTAGGGATCAAGTACATTTTAGAAAATCGTAATCTAGACCATATTTTACAAAAACTGAATTCATTCATAATTTATTCAAAATGTGGTGATAAGTCAGTGATACAGGCGTGGGGACCAATCCAGAAGATTAGATTTGATTTAAATAAATTAGATTTTTTTAGAGAAAAAATGTTCTTGATTCCTTGACACTTTTAATGTGTACCGCCTGTATGTGGCTAGAGATGAAACGCATACACATAGCGATGAGGTTATTGTTAACACGATTCGCGTTTAACAATTTTATTGTTATGGTCGGCAAAGAAAATGGTCTTCCACCCTTTTTTCCTTATCAATATTAAATGCTTTTATGCCTCAATTGATAATCTTTCGGTGTTCTTTCCTTTCCGTCTGTAATCTAAATTCGGAGTCTATTTTTTTGGTCGAACAACCTAAATTATAAAACTCTTCTAACTTTACTTGTTAAAAGACTGTTAAATTGTTAAAATCTATCCTTACCATCCAAAACCCATAACCTAACCTCAATTCTAAAACTTACTCAATCTAACTTTAATCGAAAAACTGTTAAAACCTGCCCTAATGGAACATCAAATGTAAAACTGTCCTATTATAACCTGGACCACCAAACTAACCTTACCTAACCTGAATGGTAAAACTGTGGTACCTGACCTAAACTCATAAAATGACAGACACTTGACAGAGCTTTGAATGTACAGTAACCATTAAACTGGTCTACAACATAAAAACATACTCAGACTGACTGACAGACAAAAAATGTACTCACATAACCTTAAATATGAAAGTGTTTTATCTAACCTATTATAAGCTGTGAATCATGTTCTAACTTGACTTAAATGGTAAAACTGTCTAATCTAATCTAAATTGTACAAGTATAATTTAGGGGTCACGTTAAATTGTGCATATCTTTGCAATAGCACGTTTTTTTACAATCTGATCTTTTCCGGTGACAAAATTTTGTAGTGTATTATTAGTCGTTTGGTTTTGTATAAAGTGGCCTATTTATTAACCCGTTTCTTTTCTTCCTCTCTTATAAACATAATGACAGTTAGAACAAACGTGACCCAAAGCGAAACATGTTGCACTTTTGAAGTGAGGAATTTCCGAAAACAGATGGCGCTAGTTGAGTGATTGGAGTTAGAAACGCAATTTTTATAGCCGTTCATGATTCTACAGATAAAAAGTTGAGTGTCGGAACTCAATTATCAGATTTTCCTGATCGTAAAATATTCTTGTCTCTTGTTATTTAATAATGATTTTGATTGATTTTTATAGAATCAATAGATGTTTCGGCTCTGATATCCTCTTCCATAACTTTTAACGGTAGGATTTTAATGTTAAAAAGTTAATGACAGAAAGACAAATGTAGAAAGCGACATCTATATTCGATTTTTTCTGAGTTTGAAAATGCTCCATTAAAGCTTGATAACTTAGTGATGTGACTCAAAGTCATGAAATGACACGTCTTACATTGGGGTTACTTCTGTTCTAACTGTTCTGTACTTTAACGCTTCTATTAGTTTCTTCTTCTTCTTCTTTTGGTGAGTGTTTTGGTTTTTTTTTCTTACTTTATACAATCTGGGAATGAAAAGGGTCGACCTATACGTGTAGAACTTGTTACAACATCACTAAACGTGTACAACTAGTTACAACATCACTAAACTGGATAGTCAGAAGCGCACATAGGCTATAAAACGAGGGAGAGAGAAAAAAAAGAGGGAGAAAGAAAGACATTAAACAAACATAAAAACATACATCACACGTATCACGTTCAATTAAATATGTTTTTTTAACATTAATAAATTTGAAGAGTGTCGAACCTTTCTATTCCCTAACTGTTTTATTAAAACAATTTAACTGAGGGCCTTGGTGTAGTCTGAAGTGGTAGACAATGATCAAATTCTAAATATTTTTATTGTACCAAATTACTTACGAAGCGTGACAAAACTGTGTCTCGCCAATAATGCCCATTCTGTATTCTCCCCTGAAGACTCTTAAACATTTGTCTCACTCTAAACATGTTTGTGTAAGAGACAACGTATAATCAAGCGACACTTGAGTACGGGGTGCGTATTGGTTAATATATTATTACAATATCTCTCAGTTGATTTGTTTACATCGAACAGCATGCAGCATGACTGCATTGCATGGTGGCGCCACTAATACCCAATGTAAATTCGACAACAGCTTATACAGAAAGAACCGGAAAGGCCCTTTTAAGCTAGGTCAAACTAGATTTTAAGGTACGAAAGTTTTGTTATTTTACTCGACGTTTCGATGCAGTTGCATATGTCGTGGTCACGAGTGGACTCACTCGTGACCACGACGCATGCAAGCTCGAGCTTGTCTTTGGTTATATTCGCGTCTATACACCCGGTGAACAATATTGAGTTGTGAATAGAGATCCCAAATGTACAAACTCATCCACTTGCTCAACTTTCTCACCGCACCCATATAAATCTCTTTCGTCAATCTTTCATCCTTTATTCTCTCCATATTGTCCAAAAAAATTTGAAAGTCGTTGGTGTATATTGACGAACCTAACAACTTTTCTAAAACCATAAGCTCGGGATCGTTTTAAATTCTGTATAGTATTAAATGTTTAAAACGGGTATTATAGCGCGAAGATTAATCAAAGACAAGGTAAGCTGAATGCTTGTCTTTGATTAATCTTCGCGCTATAATACCCGTTTTAAACATTTAATATCATGTCAGTGCGCATTTCCTTAAAAAATGATTCTGTATAGTGGTTTCGCGAGTAATCAAGTGCATGATCTTGAAAGATTCGCAAGGGTTTTAAGCATGGTGAAGCAAAGCTATGTTAACCAACTGCATGTCGCTAACGCAATTAGCGTTCTAATATCTGTTAACAATATTATATTTTGTATCTTAGCGAATGTGCAACAAGAACAAGGTCTGCATGTTACCTGATTCAGTCTGGTAGTTTAGGCTCATAAATATTTTGTATCAAATAAAATCGTATAATAAAATAGTGTATACTCGTAATAGGTTTTAGATCCCTGACCTTCCACAATTACGTCAACGGGTTTTATGAAGTATGAAAATCCTAAGTAGGCTGGATCTATTGCTATTTAGCCAATCATGGCGCTTTTATGGCATGGCATCCATAGCATAAATGATGTGCTTAAAATATTTTTATTAAAATGTAATATTTATGTGCGGCATTATTAATATTTATCAGCTTAATGCGCGCTTCAAGCTGAGGTCAATACCTAGTCTCAGTATTTTGGTGCTAAACAAAATTGTACGTTATTTGTAAAGGAGAAAGCATATTTTCATTTAATAATTTTTTATTCAACACAGTATAACTATCGAAAGAACTACTGAGACATATACTTGTCCCATCGAACATACAACTACAAGACATTATATCGAAACTCTTCGGGCGATACATATTCTAATTCAAGCATAACGCTGTCTGACTTCATCTAGTTGCGAGACAAGAAGTCCTTAGAAGATAGTCTGTTTAGTTGCAAGATAAGAAGTCATTAGAAGATAGTCTGTTCACGACGAACGATGTGACACTTTGTATCATGTACGGATGAGATTTTTCGAAAAATAGATTATCTGGGCAAGAGATTATACATTCATTGCATAGTTTTAATTCATTAATTTCATTGTGTTATGTAATTACATCTCTGTCGTTGAAAATCCGGCACCATTATTTTGGAAAGTGACAGATCGGTCTGTCAAATCGTTCTTCGAATTAATAAACAGACTATAATAGTGGTATGGTTGATGGCTTGTGCTATATATGTATGTGCTTATATTTGAATACATGAGTAGGTGAAGGCGATATCGACATTAAGATCTGTTTAACCCTTAATCAGACAAGGTTAGGTATTTTTCCGATGAAATTTGGACTCTATTGACTTTTGTTATTCTAATTACCGACATCACATAAACTCGGGTGATGTTTATCGTAAAAAGTAAATGTGAAATTATTGTTTAATGTTTAAATAGATATGTGTCCTGCAGTGCTACATACCTTATATGATTATTCTGAAATCTTCAGATTCCAATGAAGACATTCAATAAGGTTCAAAGTATGTGTTGGTAAAGTGGGAATATACTAGCCTTTTTTTGATCAAGGGTTAAATATTCAAATGGTACCTTTTATATCCTTTTGTAAATTAAAAGATTTAAAACGTCAATCTCGAAATTAAACTATTGCTCTTCGCCTTTATTCACTCAAGTCTTCAGTTTTTAAATTGATATAGCAAACGTGTATATAATTAATAATATGTTGTATGCTTTTCAGGATACCGTCACCGAAGAAGCAGAGTCTTCAAGAGAGGATATCTCGAAGCGCCAGCAAGTTTGCTTCGAACTTCCATGGACCTAATGGCTCAGGTAATAAGAGTGATTTTTATTTGTTCCTTTTGAATGTTCGTTCTTTGATATTTTTTATTTGAAACAGATTGAAATCGTGTAGATATCTGGTGCATTTGTACTTATAATAAAACATTGTTTCTGTAAAAATTAAACAATAAACTATTGTTTTTGTGGATAGACAAAGACAAATACTATAGCTAATCGTTACGTATGTACGATTTTTTTTTAATCACTATGAACAAGCGTTTGATCACCATCCTGCCTGATGTTAAGCAGCGATGTGGTCTACGATGGAGCACACTAGTTCAGAAAATACCTATTCACCCGCGACTTAAAGACCTTCAGACTGTACTGCGCAGGAAACACAGACTCCGGCAAGTCGTCCGGTATTTCGCATGTTTTTCCCACTAAGTATTGTCCATTTTACAGGTGGATCCGCATCAGTGAACATCAACACGGTGACGTCACCCGACGACATGAGCTCGAGCCTGCTTCGCAGCGATTCAGACCGCAGCCCCAACGGCCAGCTCAACCCCACGGTCAACTTCTTTGGTAACTTCAAAGGCTTCACCCTAGCGCCAATTGACAAAAACCAACCCAGCGCAGAACAAACCGCTGAAAACAGAAACGACAACCGCGCTAAAATCACACCAGTGCATAGAAATAGCAGCGCAACAGTCAAACCGGCTTTAAGAACAGCACCGCCGTTGCCAGTAGTGCCTGTCACGACCAATGTCAGCCCCAAACCAAGCCCCAGTGTCAAAAGAACACAATCCGTCCAGAATAAAATCAAAAACCTCATGAACGTTGACAAAAGTGCCGACGTCACACCCCCGCCGACGCAACCCAGACCGGTCATCTCGAGTCCCATTCTAGAAGCTTCAACGTGCACGGCCAAGGAACTGATATCGCCTCTACAAGGCTCGAAAACTTTGAAACCGATTAGAACCGCTCCTGGACTCCCGACTTCCCCGGAACTGCCGAAACGGCCGTTGAGCATGCACGCGCCTGGTAACGTTCAAGAGAAACCGTTGCCTGAAGAACCTAAAAAAGGTCTCTCACTTAATCGAATCGCGTCGTTCCTCAAACAAGAGAAGCCAAAAGAAAAAGTCAGAAGTCCAGTTGAAAGAAGTCACTCGCTACCAAAAAATCCTAATCATCAAGTGAAGATACCGAAGAACGTTGACAAAGCAGCACTGAGAAACTTGCAGATATCGAATCCTATATTGCAAAAGGACATCGAGTTGTCTGTGGCCACAGTGCCGGTCGTCTCCGATTCGGAAGACGCCGATGATCCGAAAGCGTTCGTGAACAGAACACAGAGTATGCGCGGACCTCAGATCAGTAATAAACCTGTCATGCATAGCTTCGGCTCCATGAGACAACCGCCTGGAGTCACTCGACCGGTATCCAGTGCGGGGCGACCCACCGCACCTCCACCGCCCCTACCCGAAACGAACATATACCAAAATCCTAAACTACGACCCGAAATCAAACCGACAGACTACGTAGACTGCGTCGAGGAGAAGTCAGCACCCCTAGCGCACATTGACGAAGAATCCGCCGATAACATTTACGCTGTCATCGAGGAAAGTCCAGAAAAACAACCGAAGGTGCCTAAACCAGTCAAAACTGTCGCTCAAGAACCATCTGAAGCCTACAACACGCCACGACCTATTACTTCTCTATACTCCGGCAGCACAGAGAGTATGGGGCTACTCGGCGAAATAGTCACTGAAATGCAGAACCGCAACGTACAAAATGTGGAATCAATATATTCGGCAGCAACGTTACTTAGGAAAAAGAAGGAGAAGGGACAAAACGAGAGCAACAGAGATAGCACTTATATGAATACTGATTACAAAGGGGCTGAAAGTGTTTACAGTAACTCTGGTGCAAGATCTACTGCGTCAACCACTAGCAGTGGATACTTGCACCCCTCAGCAGTGAACGTACCAAATTTAGCAAATAGCGAAACGAAACCGAAAGAAACTGCCGAGAAGGCGCCACCATCGCCAACGATGAAAATCAATACGAAAATACCACAATTCTCGCGCCAAGTTACACCTCCGGGGTTAAAGAACACAAGCACTTTCCGAAACGTACCCAGTTCACCTAAAAACACGCCGAAGAGTCTCACAACTCGTCCATTGTCAGCGAACAGTCCGGATTTAGTGTCGAGCTGCGCCGCCGCCGAGCCACAGAACGCCAAACCACCTGACGTCATCAACAACAATAACAAATCCACGGAACCACCCAAGATAGCCGCGAAACCGGCGAAACTGAACGACAACGCGCGACCGCCCCTCAAACCAGCTACCGTCGACAAGAGGAACCTAAAAGCTACGCCGTCTCTAAAACCCACCAACTCGGCGGCGGCGAACACACAAACAAAAACACAAACCGAGAAAAATCCGCCCATAAATAGAGTTAATTCTAAAGTAGATTCAAACGTTAAATCTATTGCAGACAATATAAATAAGAACAAACCAAAAGTAGTGCCTAAACTGCCTTCGACAAACGTACAAAGGACCGATACTAACCTCAAACCCGCCGGCACAAAGCTGACGGCGAAACCGTCCAATGTTGCCAGCTTACAACAGAAATTTGAAAATAGGAAATCGCTAGGACGAGAACCTGCCGCTGTGAAGAAGTCATAAATTATTTTATGTCGAATCCTGCCCATAAATATGATGTACTTCGATTCAAAAATTCTTATACATTTTTGTACATTGTCAATTTTTTTTAAACTAAATTTGATCGAAAATAATTAGCTAAAAGTAGTAATTGCCGTCCATTACTAGTGGGATTAATTTATAGAGATGTTATATTTTTAACATTAAAAAATTAATCCAACTATAATCCTTTAAAAATAAATACTTTGTTATTTTACTCGACGTTTCGACGCAGTTGCATGCGTCGTGGTCACGAGGAGGTAAGCTCGAGCTTGCTTACTTACTTACTTAGGTCCTAGCATACCCGGGGGGTACATAGGGCCTTGCAGATATCTCTCCATGTCCCTCTATCCAGCGCTGCCGTCTTTGCGGCACTCCAGTCAATGCCAAGTCAATGTCAAGCTCGAGCTTGTCTTTGATTATATTCGCGCCTATATACCCGGTCAACGAACTGATAGTTATAATGTCTGTGCGCGTTTCATTAAAAACTGATCAACATATTATAGCTTTTAAAAGTCTGATCTCAGATACGTGTATGCATTATATTTATAGGCAGGTCCCCTTCATATAATTTCTAGTCCATGAGTTGTTTCGTTTGTCGATTCGTATGATTTTTAAGGCTAAGTTTAAGGAAATAACCTACAGAACGCGAAGATGAGAACTGTAGTACTGTACATAAATGTTATTTCTCAAAGTCAGAAGACAAAATTATACAGTTTACTTACTTACAATTTACCTACCATGAAAAGTTGTGGTAGTGTTGAAAACCACAACTATATTATAAATTATTATTCATCAAGTTTATCTGACGGTAAACAGTCAAATTTTAAAAAAGTATTACGGTAACATCTTCGCGGGTTTTCTTTTTGTAAATACATCCATAGTAGGACAAGGACTTTGGAAACATGAGATATGTATATCCCATTTGTTCTGTAAAACAATTTTATCTATTTCACTGTTTCTAGATAAAGAAAAGGACGTACAAACGTTGTTAAATCAATGAAAAAAGGTGGTTAGATGCTACAGAACTAATGGAAGATACCTGAAACGTATTGTCTCCTAGGTTTTACTTCTAGCATTAGAATTGTAAATATTTTAGTTTTTTTATACATATACAATTTGTAAAAGATCAAATGTTATATTAATGTAAATATGTTTTGTTTTCCACGTGATTTAGTTGGGAGTTTTGAGTTTACAGTAAATACATACTTACACATGTTTATCTATTTCATTATTATCAGATTCAATAATATTTTTGTGAATGTGTTTTGATCACATGTAGTACTTTATCGTCTATGAAACCTTATTAAATTACAATACTTCAAGGATCTCTTGGCGCGTAGTCAAAAAGTATGGCATCCAATCTAAGTCAGTATAATAATATATCCACAGTTCACCACGCGAAAAAGAAAGGGAGAAATCAGGAAATGACGAGAAATCTTATTAAATATTCAGTACGCGCAAAAAGGTCCTTGCGGCACTGTACAGGTGAGGTATTTGGGACGACTGGCATTGATTGACTTTATTCTGTATGAACTTGATTGAACGACAGGTCAATCATTGCCATTTTAAATCAATATTTAATAAAAATGTCCCAATATTATAAAAACATACAACAATATACTACATATAACTATGCAGATCGATTGTAAGAAAATTAACAGTGAAATTTATTTTTTTGTGTAATGATTTGTGGTGCTAAATGATGATTTCAAATGACGTTCATATTTTCATACTTATTATATCGTTGAAGATTTCGTTTACAAACAATACATAATATAGTCATTCAATATTTTGTAAAATTTGACTTTTGTTCACTCGTATAAGAACTCTAGTATGGATTGACATCGACATCGAAGCTGTCAGTATCTACTGACAGTTTGAAGCAAAGTTGCCATGTGAAAAGAGAAGTGCACGGCCGATATTTATGTCTGCATTTTGTACAATGTTCTGGTGCTGCATCAACTGATGTCACAAAGTTATAGGTACTTATAAATTACCACGTAACTAATATTTTTAACAGAGAAGTTATGATAATTATTTACCTAGAAGTCGACGACAGCGGGCAAACGAATCTTATGGTTATATAGAAATAATACAATAAAAATATTTGATAATAAGTGGACGTTATTATCCATAAGAATCCAAAAATAGTTTAAAGAATAAGTAGGTACCTAATTATTTGAATCTCAAGGTCTTGAAAAAAAGTTATAATTTTACGATCTCTTAATATTGGTTTTTCAAGTGCAATAACTTAGAACGCAGCTAAAATACACAAAATACACACGAAGCAGGTTGAACGTAATACTTTCTTAGTAACCTACTTGCGTTGCTTTACCTACTTAATAATGTTAAACAATCAAAGAATGTTTTTTTTTTGCTATGGATAGCTTACTTTACTTTCTATATCTTATTTTTAAACGAAAGCTATTTTCAGATATACTTAAATTTCGAATCCGTAAGCAAAACAAAGCTTTATAAATCGCTACCTAAACTCGTTCTTTTTTTTCGAAATACAAATTTGACATTTACCCTTCACACAATGTTGTACTCTACTGCAATGAAGTTAGAGTATATTTTACGCGATGTAGATCTTTAACTGTTTGTATTTGATTTTCAGTAAAAAAAAACTACATAGCAACAAAGTATCATATTGTACGCATTGAATCTGTCAGTTTTGTCTCTCGAATAAAAAAAACGAGATAAAAAAGTACTTTTCGTGCAACATGTGCAAGAGAGACAAAGAATAACAACGGTCCCATTATTCATGGTAGCTAAAAAATCCTGTAAGCTAAATAATTATTCAATGAATGTGTATATGGTGTTTCATATGACAGGATTTCCTTTAAAAATATGAAGAAAATTGACGATATTTTGTGATAGACAAATAATTATAGTATTTTCATTGAAAAAGTCATGTGCGTTGAGAAAGTTTTAATTAAGTAAGACTGATTTTAATTTTGTATTTCAGTTAGGTTCCCTGTGTATAATATTAATGTTAATTTAGTTACTTTATGTGTTTAAGTACCGCTAGTTATAATTATTAGATTGCATTTATTGGATGAAATTTACTTAGTTAGATGAATAAATGAAAAGGCTCAGGCCATTCTTCGAAACTAAAGATTCAAATTTTCTTTTCATTTAGTATGGACTGGCTTTGTTTACATTAGTATAGACTACTAGTAAAGAAATATAATTTGAAGAAAAAATATATTACAATCTGTTTGGTGAAAAGATTGTAGATGGCTAGCGAGTAGCGCCAGTACAATAACTACAAATTAAAAATTAGTGGAAAAGATTTACAATAGATGTCGCCTATTATTCCAACTTTTAATAACTATTATTATTACAGCGATATTTTGATAAACCCCAAGTTAAATTAAAGTAGAAATTGGTCTGACAACTAGCATAAAAAGACTGAATCTAAATTACATAAAATTTCGCGGTGTTTCCGGATATTTCCAAAGGGGAAGAAATGGCGCTAGTTTCGCTTGACCCAAAAATCAATATTGGTTAATTAATGAGGAGATTCCTAAAAAAATCAATCTGTCAAAAATAGTGGGAAACGAAAAGATGCAACCACTTCTATGATCGTTAGTCTTCGGACTCTTTTGCGGGACTTCAGACTGTTTTTTTTTTAAAGAAAACTCACCACGCGCACATCGCGTTTCGTTGCCCATACATAAATAAACCAGGCTAGTTCAAATTGTAAACTCTCTATTATTTGGACTGACTTTTTGACAGTCAAATAAAACTTTTTGGCGAAATAAATGATCTTTGCTCACATTTTAGATAGCGATGACATTAAAATTTGACATTAAAAAGATTGATAATTGTTTTATGTGAGTGTTGAAAAATAAGCCCAATTTGTACTGAAACTAACGATGAAAATTAAAATAGTAGTGAACATATTTTAAAATAACTGCAACCAAAGATTTACCGGTTGTTTTAAATAGGTACTTAGTTTATTGTATCTCCACTGTAGTACATTCTATCCAAAGTAAACTGATGAACTAATGGCGATTGACACAAAACAGCACAATGGGGAATTTTCAAACTCCAAAACTTTGTTATCTAGATGTCGCTGGTTGGTGTCCAGGGGGACTTCTGTCAGTTATATTTTAGTGCGTTTTTTATTATTTGGGTGAGTTCTTCTTCAGGCACTTTTGTAACATATGGACAAACAACAAAAAAAAATACTGTCGCCTTCAATACGGACTGCTTGAAGTTAGTCATTTCCTTGACTTGCCCCCCTACTACAGCTAGCGCCATCTGACATAACTAAGAGAAACAGGAGCCCTGAAAATTCAAGTGACATATTGCTTCCTCAGACGAAAAATAACTAGACTTACAATCCATAACTGACGTTTAGAATAAAACGACAACAATATGAAAAACATGCAGGGATGAAAGAGAGGCAATATTTTCTGCCCATTACTGCGTAACAAAGTTTAAGTACATAATTATCCATACATTTTGATGGAGACAGAATGAAAGTGCTACTCAGCGCGGCTTGCAAGTAGAGTTGTGATTGGTCTGAGTATTGCTTCACTTTCATTGGTTCATATGAGTCAAACGTACGAAGCGCCACCTGGTTGTCAGTTTTCTTTCTCATTTGATTATTTCTTTTTTATACCATGTTAATTACAATATTGTATAATTAAATCCCACTTTCATCTCTTACTTTAAGCTTCGTGGAATTAAATTGTCGTTTATTTATAATGATGCTTTATTGTTCCAAGAAAAGGAATATATGTAATTTCCAGATTAAAACATGACATGTATAAAGAACATCTATTGCATTTTTATTTATATACCTATTATGTAGTTACCGGTCTTGTGCCTTTCTCCGCGATCGTTGTGGCGTGCCTTTGGGGTCCTTTTCTATCCGTGTTGCTAACATTTTTACTACAAGTACTTATAGTACATGGTTATGCAATGTTACCCGTGTTACTATAATACTTTCTTTTGAACTTGACAATTGGAATTTGGATAGAAATGTTAGTAGGCAGTAACATGGAAAAAATATTTACTCGTGTATCATCTTCGATAGACGGTAGTACAAAGGAGAATTAAACCTATCCATATTACTACTGGTAGTAAAATGTGTAGAAAAGGTTTGGGGTGGCCTATGCCCAGGCAGTCCCAATTACGGACATGGTAATGATACTTATAGATATCTAAAGACGAATAGATGCCTGCTTAAAGCTCATTAGCTTGAATTAAGTACATGTACTTCATCCAATTATTTTGCAGTTCTATCCTGCTCAGGTAACTTAGTAAATGAGCGAGATATAACTACTAAATTCCATACTGTATTCAGTATTTATTGTGCAAGTCTGGCGAGTATAAAGCTAATAAACTATATTCTATACGAATAAGGTACCTAGTATCTGAGTTCAATCAAAGTCTGCCCGAGCGTAACACATGCAGATTTTTTGTAATGGCTGAATATAATTTTTCTTACACTTTGATAGTATATCTATAGAAATATTGATAAAACCAGTAATTTTAAGCCGAATGTGTTACTCTCGAGCATTCCTCGAGCGGGCGTTAATGGGCTGGTTACTAAGTTTTATATGGTAGGTATCGTATCAAGATAGTCCTACTGGCGCGAACATTTACCCTATGTGTAAGTAAAAATAATACTTTTTTTTTTAAACACAGTGAACAAGTGTTTGACCACCATCCTGCCTTGATAAATTACACCTAGGGTAAATTCGCAAACACTTCCCAGATTTCACTCTAAGGTAAGAGATTAGATTAACGGGCTGTATTGTACTAAAGTTTGTGTGGTGTAGTGTAATAAATCCGGGAATCTTGGAAGTTGGACCCGATAGTAACAATTTGTTTAACCAACATTATGTAATGTGGGAAAACTGAAGAACTGTGGCGCTAGTATCTGTCAATCACTATAAATAGAGCATGTCAATTAATACCTATAATCAGGATATGGTGTCAATATTTACCAAGCTTTAATCAGCATTATCGTATTAGAAATATCCTGAATGTGCAAAACGGTCATCAATATTATTACGGTATTCCGATTACTTTCCACCAATATAACTGGGAACCTCTGGAGAACTAAATAGCATTGAGCGAATAAATTAATCGCGATTTTTTTAAATAACACACACACACATTGCCTTCATTCCATGTTAAGTAGCTAAAGCACTTGTGTTATGGAATTCAGACAACCTAACCTAACCCACTTTTCTGATTGGAAACTATAATTAGAATTAACCTATATTATAGCTATGCCATCGAGTAGTGCCATGGGGAACACATTTTTTTTACCAATTACAATGATTTTAAAATTCGAATCTATAGTTGCTTAGTTTGTCACACACTACATATCGAACTGAAGGCAAATAATTGTAATAGACATTTAACAACTGTAGTTAATCTAACTCTATCCTAGTTAAGGGAAGGAAGAACAGGAGTAGGTTATCACAAGTTCTTACCTGCATCTTGAAGTTTCTAACATTCCTTCCCTTTGCCACCACCTCAATGACACTACTCAGGTCGTCGTACTTGACAAACAATTGACCATAATACAGACAGGTAGGTGTAGGTATTCAATAATGAATATAAAGTAAAAATACATTTCACGCCTTTTGATCCCAAAGCGGGATAGGCAGAGGCAGTTGCTAAATGCCCACGGTTTATCAGGCGTATTTAACGCAACGTGACAGGGTGCGAGCTCATCGCCATTATGATTCAAATGAAATACGAAAAAGTCAAAAGGAAGGACCGTTTGACGAATGCCTGACGTCTAGCCTCAGTATAGGTATAATACGTACGGTTATTTTGTCCGCTGCTCAATTAAAAATATCTCGCTCAACTTGGCATCCAGGATCAAAATAGTTTGATTTTTCTATAACACCAACCAAAATAAGCGAACTACAAAGACTACAGACTAGGCAAAAAGACACTGCCTACCTCAGTATTAGGCTACCAGACCAGTTATTGGTATGTAGATCTTTTTTTGTTGTACTCACGAGATAGCCTGTCGAAGGTCCTGTGTTTTGTGGGTGAGTAGATAGATATGTAGGCACTTACGTAAAGACAAGTTACCTATACATAGGTGTCAATCCTTGGGGATTACTGCCTACCTTGTCGTAAAGGCCAGTGCACGCCACTGGAAACAACGGTATACATTCACACTAACTCGATGAAAGGAGTATGACCATTACTACTGAGAATAGTCCCTTATGCTAGTACTGACTTTGATTAGGGACTATTACCATTGTGTTCTAAAATCGCGAAACCGATCGTGCCTCGGACCAAAACTTGCTATTCTAAACTGACGTTTAGAATAAAACGAGACAACAATATGAAGAACATGCAGGAGTGAAAGAGTAAGAGACAATATCTTCAGATTCAAACTGTCAAATTAGCTGAGGGTGGTACGCGGCTTGCAAGTTAGTTATGTTTGGGCTGAGGATTGTATGTGATGTGATACCTATTTTAATTTTTGGCATTTATCTTCGAGGCGTCAATGGTTATAGCGGGACTCCACTTGAAAGAAAACTTGCAAGTGCTACTTCAGGATCACCATTACAATTAGTAAGCCTGAGATTGCGAATAGGTGATTGGTGAAGATTGTGAATATTGAGACTCACATGCTGAAGCAGAGATGTACAGTACAGTATCACCAAACAAATAAAATCCAAATCACATTTGTCTTAAAACATTTATTCCAAACCAAAAAAAGATGGTACATTTGGCTCTAATCTTACATTACTAGAAACTTAAAAATATCTTTTGGAATATTATGAAGCTGGTGCTTCCACGTCAGTGACGATCAACTATCCAAAGGTGTAAATTCCTCCCACTCCTCTTTCCTCACAACTTAGTAGTTACTTTCCAGCAGCCGTAGCAAGGGGATTTCTTAGAACTAAGATGACTGAATCACCACGCAGGAACATTTTTGATAAGAATCTGTCCTTGTTTACTGGTTTACCCTGAAACAAGAAAAAATCATTCAGTTTAGAAGTGTTTTGGACTTTATCTTCTATATCTCTTTTGTAACTTTCCATATCCTGACACTTCATAAGAGTGGGTTAAGTTTATTCTAGGGGGTCTTGTAGTAAAATTGGTCAGATATGATGTCTACTATTAGCCCCTTTAGCGGGGATAAGTTGACTAAATCAGTAATCCTGTATACTGGGCTATATTTTTTATTATTTTTAAACATTTTAAACCAATATTCCTATTTATCTTATAAGAATGTTTAGGCCAGTTGACTTTTTAAGGGATTCTGTACTTCAGCCATCAAGAAAACTGGAAAAAATTTCCTGCTATAATGCCCAGTAAAAATGTTGAATATACCATATTTTTAACTCTATTACTTGGTAAAAACCAAATAGTGAGTAGTTATTCATCTGGGTATTAATGGATTAAAGGACACACTATCTTCAATCACACACCTGTCAAGATTCAGAAATAGACACAACTGAATTTAAATTGTTATAAAGTACCAAGTGCCTCAGAGTCCTTTCGACATACCACCAGTTAAAAAATATTTATTCGCATTACACTGAAAATAAATAAAAAACACAATACCTTCTGAAAGTTATGACATTTAGTTAATTAAACTTAATAACACAAATTTTCTTAAAAAGTCAATGGTGACTGTGAAAGAACATGTGACTTATTTTAAATTTTTTCAAGTGATTAACATATTGCTGGTCAAAGCCAATGTCTTAAAGAGATTTATTTGCAAGTCTGAGGTGGCATTTTCCATAGTTATTAGAAAACATTTAAAAAAATATTTTGTCATGTACCAATAGTGTATGTAAAAATATTGAGTTGATATTTTATGTTTATGGTACAAATTATAACATGTGGTTAAATATTAAATAAACAAAATTATTTCGTAACTTATGCAAAATACCAAAAACGTCATGTTGGTATTCTCAGTTTGTGGTATTAAAAGTCGAAAGGCTCAGAGTACAGGATAATAAGACATTTTGAATTACTATTTATAGATACTAGACTATTTATAATTATTTCAAATACTCCACAGATACTATAATGAATTAGTTGTAGAAGTAGACCATGTCATTTTGTTAACCTGTACATAGAAATTTAAGTTATTTCATAACAAAATAGATAAATGTAACTCTTTCAAAAGTAATAATAAAAAAATATATCAGTGCTTGATACCCCACCCACCACTACCTATTTTATGATAAATTCATGTGAATTAAGGTAAACACTATGTTATGAATACAAGGAGCAGTCAAAATCATAACAAACATAACCTCCCAGTGCAAGGTAGAAAGCATACACCAATAGCTTCCAAGGATAAAGTTTCTGACTAATCTGATTCTTAGGATAAAATTAATATATACCTTCTTTCCTTTACCAGTTCGAGGCACTTCTGTCCACATTTCTTTTACATTCTCCAGAACCATGTTACAATGCCGGTCGAATGCCTTCACTCGTCCTAAGAGCTTTTTGTTGTTTCGACAGTTAATCAGGACTTGTGTATTATTTTTCACCGACTGGGTTAGGACTGAAAGAGGTCCAGTACTGAATTCTTCCTCTTCAATTTTTGCCAGTTCCTCCAAAGTCATCTCCGAACGAGGTTTCGCTGGTGCCGCCCTGGAATCAACATATACGAAAGATTAATATGTATTATTCACAAAATATTTTTTTGGTATTCATGTTATATTGTAATAAACTATAGTTGATTATTGATTACTTACATTTCTTAGTTTCTTATAGAAAATCAATTGAAAAACACAAAATAATCACACCAGACAAGAATGGAGACGCGCCGCTGATTCTTTTTTTTAAATTGTCTATGGATGGCTGGGATGTTTTTTTGAAAAACCGTTAACTTCCGGGAAAATTATATGGGGCCACGAAATTCGGAGTTCCATATTTATTATAGTACATGATTATTTGTAAACTGTAGTATCATTAATTCGGCCGTAGAAACTCGATTAACCGGACTAATTGTTGTCGATAGGCATTCGGATAATCGAAAATCCGGATAATCGAATGTATGAAGAATAATAAGACATATGCATTAACGAAAATCAATGTTTATTAAGATATTAACACTTAAGAAATTAACACTTATTTATGTATGTATGTACGTACATACATATGAACGAATAATTTGTTTACAATATGTATTTGGTAATTTGCATTTGGTAATCATGAAATAACTAGGTATATAATAAGTTTAACTTTGTTGAAAATATTTCGCACAGTTAGAACAAAAGTGACACAAAACAAAATGTGTCATTTTAGGAAATTAAATCATATCATAAAAGATACAAAACTTCAATACAAAATCGGCATATTTCGTATTAGGTCCTTTTTGTTCTAACTGTGCGATTTGGTAATTGTCATTTGACGTAAGCAACTTTTTCTCTTCATTGCTGCTATATCACGAATTCGTTTCAGTTGTAGTAAACTCACAGTATCACTCTCTGTTTGTTTTTCAAACCACTTGAGAGCTGTTTGCAGGGCGTGAAATGCTTCATCATGAAATGGTCCTGTATCATTTTCCACGTCTATATTTTCTTCTGTTTCATCCTCCTCCTGTTCATTTTTCTGCAATATGTTTTCTACTATTTCTTCATCAGACATGACCTGAAAGCCTTGATCATTACTGTCACAAGTCACCCACTCTTTCATATCATCATTATCACAATCCTGGCATATTTGTAGCTTCGACATTACCTCATTAATATCCTCCAAAATAGAATCATCCTTATTGGTTATTGAATTATCATTCTCCCGATTAAGTACTTTGTTCCAAGCATTGTTTAAAGTCTTCCTTTCAATCAAATCCCATGCATCTACAACCATATAACAGCACTCCTTTAAATTCATTCCCTTAAAAAACGATAAAACGACTTCTACATTATCTTCTTCAACAGGTAACAACCTACGTAGAAGTACACATACATACATACACTTCACGCCTGTCTCCCAGAGGGGTAGGCAGAGACTACAGATCTCCATGTGTCACGATCCTGACATACCCC